>KN677232.1:647545-658515 GCA_000152225.2 Procavia capensis | reverse complement strand
CACTCTCTTGTTGGAAGGCTCTGGCTCCCAAGCTAAGAATTAGGTCCAGCTGCTGCCACCATATCCAAGATGGCGTCCTCCACATAGGCAGCAGACAGAGGGGCTAAAGGTGCCAAAAAGTAGTGATTCCTCTGTTTCTGTTGCAGGGCCTGCAACATAGGTGGCACTGGGAAACTTACTGCTTTTCTGTTGGAGAAGTGCTATCCTGTTTGCAGGCGCTGGCTCCCAGGCTAAGAATGAGGTCTCACTAAAATCTTGGTACCAACATGGCGTCCTGCATACTGACTGCAGAATTCCATACAAACCCCGTTGACGCAGATATAAAACGAAAGGCTCAAAGTGTCTAGATCAACAGAGTCCTAAGCCTGGCTCTCAAAATATGGGAATTTCGCCTGCCTATCCCCCCAGCAGCGCGTCTGAGTCTAGCCACTAGGCAAGACCCAGCTCTGCCCGCTGGCCAAGACAGAGAAAAAAAAAGTCAAAATGGTGCATTTACCTTCAGTCCGTGAGAGCCAGGGCTAGCCAGGAGTGGGAGTCAGCGAAGCAGAGGAGGTTTTTCGCTCAGTGGTATGAAGTCCCAATTAACAGCCCTGTGCCGTATCCTCAGGCTGATTAGGTGGTCAGAACACTCTGTTTGATTATCAATTCAGGTCTTGGTTTCCAGAGGGATAGAAGGAGACGTGTGCTTAGTCCGCCATCTTGACTCCGCCCCCCAAGAAATTCCATCTTTAACAGGTTGTCAAATATCCTAATAGCTGTTACAAATTAGTGAAGAAATGCAGACCACAGATAGTCTTACAGAAGAGCCTGGCTTAAAGTATCCTTCTCCAGTTGTTTCCAGGACCTCATTCTGCCTTATATTTCCTATTGTAGCACTCTTTCTGCTCTCATGACAGCCCTGAAGGAATCACAAGAGATCACACAAGGGACTGATTCTGATGTATTCCATGATGCTGCAATATACTCGGCTTTATGGAAAAAGATGTTTACAATATACCAGAAGAGGAATTTCAAGGTCTTGGGGGTAAGTGAGGTGCAGATCTGGGAGCTCAACAATGTTATAAACTGGAAACCAGTTAGAATACATGATAAATAATCTCCCTTACAAGGCTCATATCACATCAACTGATGTGATATTAGTATTGACATTCGGCCCTCACTTGAAAAAACAGTAGCAGAATATTTGATCACATCATTCTTAGAACCCATGAAGTCATCCATGGCGAATTTTATTTAATTTCCACATGGAAGAGCAGCAAAACACAAGGCCAGAGGTGGACCAGCTGGTATCCCCTACACAGGCAGTCCTGAAATCTGATCACTCCCTATTGTTAGTATCACTCTCTGGATCACTTTCTCAGACAGTCTTGCTCTGAAGATGATGAAAACTCGCGCCCTCCGTGTTTTCCCTTCCGGATTCTTAGATAGATTTCCTTGAAGGTAATGAAGAGTGCAAGACAGGTTAGTGTTAGTGGAAGGAAAGTGAAAAGTTTGTCTGTAGCTCTGCTTCAAAGCACTGGGACAAAGTCATTGTGGACACTTTAAATTCTTTTTAATGTCATGGGACAATTGTACTCAAAAACTCATAGTTTTTTACTTTAGTCCTCACAACCATGACTTCAGGTCCCAGATCCCAAGAATATGTCATATTTGCTCTTTTCTTCATGGACTCCCCTTCCTTCTTGTCAATTATCACTGCAAGAAGATATTTTCTCACTCGTATTTTTCCCCTGCCTGGGCATGTGACAAAGGAGAGCAACAGTTGTCATAGGAATATTTATGACATCTTGGTTTGTTATTGCGGGTACTGGTACTATGTTTCTGGGCAAATCCTGGCACAGTTTGGTTTTGCCTTGAAATTCCTGGAGCAAAGATAGATAACCCAAGAAATAATTTTGATAAGTTACTGTATTCATAATTCTTTGTATGGAGAAATATTGACTACAGAAAATCAAGATGCACGTCTAATTACTCCAAATGACAGAGAAGGAAACTAATTCAGTGTTTGGAGAAGATTGGATTTGACACCATTTTTGGATAATCGGTTTTTATTTTTGTTGTCATTTCTAGGCCTTAGAGATCCTGGATGCCTTGATAATCCTTGGCTTGGGAATAACAATGCTGTGTATGTCAGTCCTGTTTGATACATCAGTACCCACTTCAGTTTACACAGGCTATCCAATGTGGGGGGCAGTAACGGTGAGTTGAGTACTCTGAAAAATGATCAGAGACTGATCAAACTCTTATATTTCTATAACCTTGAGAAATATATCTTACCTGCTTCTGACTCAGTTTTTCTCATATTTGATGTGGGAAAAAGAACTTGAAAGACACAGAAAATAGGTGCCATTGAGCCAGTTCTGACTCATAGTGACCCTATGTAAAACAGAACGAAACACTGTTGGTTCTGTGCCATGTCCTCTTACATTTAAACCCATTGATGCAGCCACTGTGTCCATCAGTCTCTTTAGTAGTCTTTCCCCTTTTCACTGACTGTCTAGTTTACCAAGCATGGTGTCCTTTTCCAGGGACTGATTTTTCCTGACAACAGGTCTAAAATATGGAAGATATACTCTCTCCATCCTTGCTTCTAAGGAGCACTCTGGTTGTAGCTCATCTAGGACAGATCTGTTTGCTCTTTCGGCAGTCAGTACTCTTCTCCAGTACCACAATTCAAAGGGGTCAATTCTTCTTCTGTCTTCCTTATTCATCATCCAGCTTTCACATACATATGATGCAGTTGAAAATAACATGGCTTGAGTCAGGCACAACTTAGTCTTTTTCTTTTGAGTTTATTTAGGCAGCCTTTAATTTCAGAAGTGTTTGTTTTTCTAGTGTACAAGTCTCACACATATTTTTTCAAATGTCACTATAAATTTCATATTTTATGTTTTAAATGGTATTTTTTCCCTTTTCTTTTTTTATTAAGACTGAATGAAAATGTACATTTCTGTATAAACTTGTATGCTGATCTACATGCAGCTTTCACTGCTCTCCCTGTGATGTCTTTACTTTCAGCACAAAACTTGCATCAGATCTACACAGTGCCATGCGTCTTTCGATTTCCTGACTGCTGCTCCCATGGGCATTCACTGTGGAGCCAAATAAAATTAAATCATTGACAACCTAATCTTTTCTCCATTTACCATGATGTTGCTTCCTAGTCCAGTTGTGAGGATTTTTGTTTTCTTGATGTTGAACTATAATCCATACTGAAGGCTATGCTGTTTTATCTTCATCAATAAGTGCTTCATATCCTCTTTACTTTCACCAAGCAAGGTTGTGTCATCTGCCTAACACAAGTTGTTAATGAGTCTTCCTCCCATCCTGACACCTCATTCCTCTTCTTACAGTCCAGCTTCTTGGATTATTTGCTTAGTATACAGATTGGAAAACTGTAGTGACATGATACAAATGTGACGTACACCTTTCATGACTTTAAACCATGTAGTGTCCCCTTGTTCTGTAAGAATAATTGCCTCTTTTTATTATGTTTAGCCCAATGACTAACAGGTCTTAGTAAATGGTTTGGGTTATTAAATAAGAGTATTAGATCAATTGTGTTGCATAAGTTTGATAATAACAACCATAATTCAAATTAAATATAAGACATAAAACTAAAATGTAAGAAAATCTAAAAAGTGACACCACAGTAAACATAAAAAAAATTCAGTGAAAATTGAGAGTCTAAGTTGGAATTAAGTATCAAGTGTCATACACTAACAATAGGAGAAAACTTTATAACAAGAATTATGTTAAAAATCAGGGAACTCATTCAGGTATTCTGGGGCTTCCATTTCTTTACAAAGGTGAGAAAAGATGGTTTAGGGTTGGTTTTATGACCCTCTTTGCCTAAGTTATATCAAAGATTCCAAGTTTGAAGTATAGCAAATGTCTGGGAATGCTTTGCATACCTAATAATACTAATGACAGTAATACCAAAACCAAAAGCCAAGCCTATTGCCTTTGAGTGGATTCTGACAAAAAAGACCCTATAGGACAGGTCTTATAGTGTTTCCAAAGAGCAATTGGTGAACCTGAACTGCTGATCTTTTGGTAGAGCCAGATGCTTAATCACTGTGCCGCCAGGGCCCCAATGCTATTAGTAGCTATCATTAAACTCTTGCTAAGTTTAAGGTTCACCATATTCTGTCAGTTTGTCCTATGGTGGTTACTGTGTGCTGCTGTGATTCTGGAAGCCGTACCACTAATATTTCAAATACTGACAGGGTCACCCATGGTAGACAGGTTACAGCTGGGTTTTCAGACCAAGACAGCCTATGAGAAAGCACCTGGTAGTTTAGGTCTTAGAAATAAATGTATATACATATATATATGAGGAAGCACCTGGCGGTTTACTTCATAGAAATATACACATATATATGCGTGTATGTATATGTGTATATATATATATATATATGTAGGGCAGGGAAAAACTTACTTTGAGTTGATGCAGAATTTATCTGATACAGTACCAGAAGATGAGTGTTTCAGGGTGGAAGGAACTCAAAATACACCTGGGGAAGAACTGCATCCTCAAATTGGAGCCATCTTTAATGATGTATATGGAGTCATGCTTCAGAACCACCATTTGCTGATGTGTCAACACCCAAAATGAGAAGACACAGCTGCAGACATTCATCAATAATTGGAACATGGAAGACATTAAGAATGAATCTTGGAAAATTAAAAGCCTTAAACAATGAAACACAATATATAAAGACTGATATCCTAGATATTAGTGGATGAAATGACCTAGTATTAGCCACTGTGAATCAGAAAATCATGTGGCCTATTAGGCCAGTAATGACAACTTCAAGAATGACATTGAATTCATCTTCAAAAAGAACATGTCAATTTATCAAGCAAATAAAAAGATTACACATAGACTTGGTACAAATATTTGGCAACCACGTATCTGATTGATGTCTAATTTCCTTAATGTACAATATACTGCAAAATATCAACAAGAAAAAGACAACCCAATGAAACATGAACAAAGAATATGGGCACACTCTTGTTCAAAGAAGACATCCAGGCAGCCAAAAGACACATGAGGAACTGCTCATGATCACTGGCCATAAGAGAAATCCAAATCAAAACTACAATGAGATACCATCTCACTCCAATAATGTTGGCAATAATCCAAAAAACACAAAACAACGAATGTCAGAGAGGCTATAGAGAGATTGGAACTCTTCTACACTGCTGGTGGGAGTGTAAAGTAGTACATCGTTTTTGGAAAGCAATTCGGTGCTTTCTTAAAAAACTAGAAATACCATATGATCCAGCAATTCCACTACTTGGAATATATCATACAGAAATAAGGGCTGTTACATGAACAGATACATGCACATGAATGTTTATTGTAGAACTTTCCACAATAGCAAAAAGAAAACAAACTAGGTGCCCATCAACATATGAATGGATAAAAAAACTATGGTATATATACACAATGGAACACTATGCAGTGAGAACAATGATGATTTTATCAAACATCTCATAACCTGGAATCAACTGGAAGACCTATGCTAAATATAATCAGTCAGCTGCAAAAGGACAGCTATTGTATGAAACTATTATTATAAGGGCTTAAGAAATGACTTATGCACAGAAGAAAACAATCTTTCATGTCTACAAGGATACAGAGAGAGAAGGTTTTTCATAGATTAGATAGTCAACAAGAATTTGGTTAGGTGAAGGGAGTGACAGCACACAGTAGAAGACAGATCAGCATAACTGGGCTACACCACAAGCCAAACGGTTTTCTAAATTCAACTCAACATTTCAAAGAACAGAGTAGCAGGGACAGGGTTTTGAGGAATGTTTTCAGGAGACATCATGGTCAATTGGCATAACTAGTCTTTTTCTAAGAGAGTCTTCTGCATTCATATTGGTGAGAGGTATCTGGGGTCTTAAAAGCTAGGAAGCTGCCATCTGAGGAACACCAACATCCCAACCCACCTGTCATGGATTGAATTGTGTCCCCCCAGAAACAGATGTAGCCATGTGACCATGATTCCCTGCATTCTATGATTGTCCTCCATTTTGTGACTTTGCTGTGCTGTATGTTCAAGGATTAGGGTGGGACTGTAAATCCCTTTATAAGATCACTCTACTGCTTCACTGTAAGGGAGTTTTCCCAGAGTATGGCTTGCCCCATCTTTAATCCTTTCATCCTGCAAGAGATAAAAAGGAAGGAAAGCAGGCAGAGAATTGGAAACCTCATACCACCAAGAAAGCTGCACTGGGAGAAGGACACGTCCTTCAGAGCTGAGGTTCCTGCACCAAGATACTCCCTGGACAAAGACTGGTACAATACCAAACTTTCCTGCAGAGCTGACTAGGGGGAAAGCTTTCCCCTGGAGCGGACATCCTGAATTTGGACTTGTAGCATACTGGACTGTATAAGAATAAACCTTCCTTTGTTAAAGCCATCCACTCTGTGGTATTTCTGTTAGAGCAGCTCTAGCTGGCTAAAACACCACCTGAAACAGATGACAACTGAGAAATCAAAGACATAAGGAAAAATGAGCCTAGGAGACAGAAGGACCATATGACTGGGAGACTGTATCAGCATGAGACCTGAAGAATTAGATGGTGCTGGCCTCCACTGAAGACAGCCCTGATAGGGCACACAAAGTATCATGAGGAAAAGGGGTGTACAGATCAAGAACTTTATTAAAAGACCAGACTTGATGTTCCAACAACCTGGAGGGTCCCCTGAGAACATGGCCCCTAGACTTGCTCCTAGCCCAGAGCTAAAACCAATACTGAACCAATACTTCAGACAAAGAATAGACTGGACTTGTGTACAGAGTGATGCATGTAGTAAATGTACTTCATGGTTTAATATGTATACCAGGCTGCCCTACTGGTTTCTTTTTAGAGGGGAGAGGAGATGATGAAGGAGAGGGGACAAGTGTTGGTTGAGCCAATACTGGAAGTAAAGAGTGAAAAACAAGAGTGTGTTGTCACAGGATAAGGAGAGCAAATAAAGTTACAGAGAGGCGATAATTGGGCTTTTATACAGAAAATTGACTTGGATTGTAAACATTCACTTAATCACAATAATTTTTTTTTTTTTTAAAAGAACATGTCAAGATCAATCCTGAAGTAGAGTGCTATCAGTAATGGGAAAATGTCCACACCTCTACAAGAAAGACATTTTAAAATGATTGTTTTATAATCTATGCATCAACCATATTGCAGTGATACTTAGTGATAAATGGAATGAGAAAGCTGGAAACAAAGAAGGAGGATCATCATTGGAAAATGTGGCCTTGTTGATACAAATAATGGTAGAGATCACATGATAGAACTTTGCAAGATCAAAATAAATAAATAAATAGCACAACCGTATTGATGTCTTGCTGATTCCAACTCACAGCAACCCTATAGGATCAGAGTAGAACTGCCTCAGAGGGTTTCCAAGGAGCTAGGGGATTCAAACTGCTAAACTTTTGGTTAGAAGCTAAGCTCTTAACCAAAGTGCCATCATAGTTTCCCAGTATGTCTTATCAGAATCACATCAAATTATCCCCATGTCAGTCTATTTTATCAAGTTTTCTTCCATTTATTATATACTTAATAACTCACATTTCTTCTTGAAGTTTTTTCATATGAAATTCTGTATAACTTTTTTGTTGTGGAAAACGAGATGCTTTTATTCAGTCTTATGTTCAGGAATACTCGGGCATGCACATACATGCACACACTTACAATATGTATATGTAATTTCTGTTTGTAATGCTATTCCAATCTGCCTTATTTTTTTTTACTTTTATAGCGGTTTCTCAATGATTTTCTTAGATATTTCTGATACAACTCTTATTTATACTTAACACCAATTTGAAACATTTTCTCATTTTTTTAAACAATAATTTTATTGATTAAGATAATGTACTCAGAATAGGCTACATAATAGTAGACATCCTTTCTAGATTTTAACATTTATGAAGGGATTTAAGGGTTGTCCTATAAATGTGATACAAACTTTTGTTACAGAGATACTACACTGTACTATGGAATATCTAACTTCTCATATTTTGTCAATAAATAATGCTAAATTGTTTTAATAACATTTTAATGTATGTAACATGAGGATTTGAATTTTCTCCTTAATTCCATTAATTTTATAGATTACTACATTATTTCAATATTTTTAAAAATTTACATTTGAAAAATAGCAGATTCATTACATTTAACATGATAGGGAATTTACTTTTTTCTAGAAGTGGTTTAGTTGATAACAGTCACCTCTATGTCTCGATACTCCCCAATGTTTCTGTCGGTTTGTCTTACTGGGAGGGCTTGAGCGTTGCTGTAATGCTGTAAGCTGTACCACCAATATTCAAACACCAGCAGTGTCTCCCATGATGGACATTTTTCATGTGAGCTTCCAGACTAAGACAGACTAGGAAAGACTAAACTGTCTGCTTCTGAAAAGAATTGCAAGTGCAATCCTTTTAAATAGTGGTAGAACCCTGTCTGACATAGTGCCAGAATATGAACCCTTTGGGTTGGAAGGCACTCAAAAGATAAATGGGGAAGAGCTTCTCAAAGTAAAGTTGACCAGAGTGATGTGGATGGAGTCAAGCTAACTTTCATTAGCTGATATGACATGACTCCAAATGAGAAAAAACAGCTGCAAACATACACTAGTGAACAGAACATGGAATGCATGAGATGTGAATACAAGAAAAATGAAAGTAAATTAAATGTAAGAATCAAGATTGATGTTTTAGGAATTAGGCAGCTGAAGTAGACTGATATTGAGTATTTTCAATTTGATAACTGCATGGTCTACTATGCAGAGAATGACAATTTGAAGAGGAATAGGATTACATGCATCATCAAAAAGAACATTTCAAAAGTACAGTGCCATCAGTGATAGGATACTACCCATACACCAACAAGTAAGATCAGTTAGTAAGGTTATTACTTAAATTTCTATGCCAACTATTAAGGCCACAGATGAATAAATTGAATATTTTTTTCACCAACTTTTGCAGTATGAAACTGATAAAACATGCAATCAGAATGACTTAATTATTACTGGTGATTGAAAAGTGAAATTTGGAACAGAGAAGATGGAGTGATAGTTAGAAAATATAATCTTGGTGATAGAAATGAAGGAAGACATCACATGATGTAATTTTGCAAGATCAATGATTTCTAATACCTTTTTTCATCTACATAAATGGCCCATGCTACATGGTATACACAGGAGTCAAATGAACTGCATCTATGGGAACAGATGATGGAAAAATCTCTATGTTATCACTCAGAACAATGCCAGGGGCCAACTGAGGAACAAACCATCGATTGCTCATATGTAAATTGCAATTGAAACTAAAGAAAATTAGAACAAGTCTGTGAGAGCCAAAGTATAATCTTGAGTATATCTCACCTGAATTCAGAGACCATTTCAAAAATAGACACACTGAACACTAATAACTAAAGACTAGATGAGCTGTGAAATGACATAAAGGACATCATACATGGAAAAAAACCTGACAAACCAGAAGTAACTAAAAAGACAGGAAAGGATGAAAAGACCAAATATCTGACAAAAGAGAATCTGAAACTCACTCTTGAATGTTCAATAGCAGAAACAAATGGAAGAAACAATGAAGTAAAAGAGCCAAACAGAAGATTTCGAAGTGTGGATCAAGAAGACGAAGTATTATAATAATGTGTGAAGACCTGAAGATAAAAAACCAAGAAGGAAGAATGTGTTCAGTGTTTCCCAAGCTGAAAGAACTGAAGGAGAAATTGAAGCTTTAGGTTGCAATATTGAAAGATATAAAACAGAAAATACTAAATGACATAGGAAGCAACAACAACAACAACAACAAAAAGATGGAAGGAATACACAGTTACTGAGTCAAAAAGAACTGGTAGACTTTCATCATATCAGGATGTAGCATATAATTAGCAACTGACAGTACTGAAAGAAGAGGTCAAGGTGCACTGGAGCCACTGGTAACAAGCAAGACTCCAGGAATTGAAGGAATATCAATTAACATGCTTCAACAAATGGGCTTCAAGAAAGTGTTCACTTGTCTATGCCAAGAAATTTAGAAGACAGCTACTGGGTCACATGACTGTAAGAGTCAGATTTGTGCCCATTCCAAAGGAAGATGATCCAACAGAATGTGAAAAGTATCTAAAAAAATTTAATATCACACACAAGTAAAATTTTTCTGAAGATCATTCAAAAATGGCTGCAACAACATATTCACAGCCAACTGCCAGAATTTCAGACTGGATTCACAAGTGTATATGAAACCAAGAATATCATTGCTGGTGTCAGATGAATTTTGGTGGAGGGCAAAGACTGCCAAAAAGGTATTACTTGTGTCGGATCCGACTCGACGACACTTGGCTTGGCTCTGTGTTTTATTTACTCTGCAAAGGTATTCCACTAAGTGGATCCTAGCAAGCTGCAGATAATACTTAGAAGAATGGGAATTCCAAAACACTTAATTATATTTATGAGGAACTTGTACATAGATCAAGACAGTTGTTCAAAAATAACAAGGGGATACTGCGTGCTTTCAAGTCAGGAAAGATGAGTGTCAGATTCTACCTTTCACCATACCTGTTCAATCTGTGTGCTAAGCAAATAAGCTGAGAAATTGAACTATATGTAGAAGAACATAGCGTCAGGATTGGAGGGAGACTTTATTATTATTATTATTATTATTATTATGACTGAGTGAAAATGTACATTTCCATATGTATTTGCACACCCACACATATGCAGCTTCCACTGCTCTCCCTGCTCAGTGACAGCACACTATTCCTCTCTGCTCCATATATGTCTCCTCCTCCCAACAGTCTCCTTTCTCCTCCTCTCCACCCACTCTCCTTCCTCCAGCCAGAGGTCAGCAGGATAATATCCTATAGATGCATAGAACCATAAAGTGCATCCAATATATGGTCACTCTGCATCTATAGGATAT
>KN677232.1:623677-636493 GCA_000152225.2 Procavia capensis | reverse complement strand
TGGGAAGTTTTCTGTCTGCAGCTCAGCAACAATACTCTCTGTGTTCTCAGGTGTGTTATCCTGTTCAGGGACTCCAATTAATCAAAGGTTGTTCCTCTTAACAGAGTGCCACATGCTTCTTAATGCTTCTTAATTTTTCTTATTTCTTTTTTCTGATTTCTGCTCATAGACACTGGCATCAGTTGCTCTGTCTTCCAAGTCAGAATTTTTTTTTTTTCCGTTTGTTCCATTCTGTTTTCTTGGCTTTGCATTGAAATTTATATGTCTTTGATCTTGTTCTTGATCTGTTGGATTTCAGAGTACTGGTGTTCCATCAGATTGAACAGCTTGCTTAATTTTTTCATTTTGTTCAGCTGCATTTTGTATAAGGTCTAGAAGTGCTCTCTATATAATCCTTCTGTATTCACCTTCTGTAGATTTCAGAAAAGTTTCTTCATCTGGAAAACTCCTTGGTTGTTTTGTTTGGGTGCCTTCTGAAGCCATATGTGATTTTTGTTTGCCACATGTGTCTGTTGCTTTTTGGGTTTCATGTGAGTAAGTAAAGGCTGAGAGAGACACTGGAGGATGGTTTGCAGATATTTTTCTAGGCTGATTACAGCCTCCAGTACAGATGAACTTCAATATAGAGAAAAACAAATCTTCACAACATCATGATATATGAAGAAAAGATAGAAGCTTTTAAGGATTTTACACTACAGAGATTGAAAATCTACATCCATGGAAGCAGGAGTAAAGAAATTAAAAGATGCAGTGTAGTGGCCAAATGTTCTACAAAATGCCTTAAAGTGTTTAAAAGGAAAGATGCGATCTTGAGTATTTAGTTGCATTTGCCCAAGTTACGGTATTTTTCAATCAGTTCATATGTGTGGAGGGTGGACCCCCTCCTCTCCCGACATGAGGATCAAGGAAGATGCCTTCTAAGAGGGGCTTTATGGCTTTTCAGCTTATGAAATTATATTGGGAAAATCTGGCCAGAAACTTCTAGGGAAAAGAGCTTGGAGGAATGGATTTCAATACAGCATGCCTGAAGGCACCGAGGCCTTCCCAGCCCTTCTGACTTCCCCCAACTGCACATCACCACCCATGTGAAAAGAATTATCCTTTTCAGAACAGTTTAAGAAAGGCATAGGCTGGGGGACGGTAGGTGTTTACTGTCCCCGCAGGAGGAGGTAAAATAAAGAGCAAAGTAGGAACAAATAGAGATTATAACCTTTAGACTCTTCCTCCTGTACCTTTTAACCTTGAGGTATAAGTAGGGCTGATTGAGCTCAGGGCATAACTTTGTTTTCACTGTCAATTATCACCACAACACACCTGCCTCAGGCCATTATCTAGAAAGCCTTGACAATTAACAAGATCATGAGGTTTCAGTTTCAAGTTAACTAATAGCTTGTGTGGTGAGGGGGCAGGGTAAAAATCACGTCACCTCAAGATCACGAGGTTTCAGTTTAAAATTAGCCAATCACGAGGTTTCGGTTTCAAATTAGCCAATAGATTGTATGGTCAGTGGGCAGGGTGAAACTCACATCATTCTGACTATAAAAATAAAGGCAGTCCTTTTCGGGCCGCCACTTTTCTCCAAAACTTTTCTGTCTCTCTCAATTCTTTTCGCACCAACACCTCTCCCTCCCTCTGTGCGGGACCCCAAAAAGTTGTCAGGGCTGGCTCCCGGCATATATGCATGCAAAAACTGAACAGTGAATAAGGAGGAACAAAGAAGAATAGATGGTTTTGAATTCTGGTGGTTGTAAAGAGTACCAAATACCCTTTGGCCTGCCCAAAGAAGGAACAAATCTGTCCTGGAAGAAGTACAGCCAGAATGCTACTTAAAAGCAAGAATGACCAGACATTGTCTCTTACGAGTATACTTTGAATATTTTATCAGGAGGGATCGGTCCCTAGAGAAGGACATCATGCTGGGTAGAGCAGAGGGTCATGGAAAAAAAGGAAGATGCACAAGATGGGTTGACACAGTGGCTGCAGCAATGGTCTCAAGCATAACAACGATTGTGAGAATAGCAAAAGACCTGGAAGTACTTAGAACTGTTGTACATAGGGTTGCTATGTGTCATAATTTACTCCAGGACACTTAACAGCAGTAAAAAATGTCTTGGTAATAGACATTTGTTAAAGTAACATCATGCTGCTTCATTAGGTTAGTCATTTTCTTGTACTAAAATACATTTTTTTGAAACTTTTGAAACAAACTTCAAAACTCAGGCACATGAGTCGTCTAAGGGAAGGGTCTTATTGATTTGATTACTGCATTTTTGCTAAAAGGAAAATAATTACACAATCCTTGCAGTCAAATGAACTAGTAAATCCTAAGCAGTTGATAAGGAATTTAAAATTTTTCTTTGTTATTCTTTTATTTACACATTTTAAGAGAGATTTTAAGAGACATTAATCTTTCTGTTGTCTCATAGACAGAGTAGAACTACCCCACAGAGTTTCCAAGGAGTACCTGGAAGACTTAAACTGCTACCCTTCTAGTTAACAGCTGTAGCACTTAACCACTACAGCATCAAGTTCTCCCTGTTTATGTGGTTCGGATTTGGTACTAGTGTTAGTGTTAATTCGTACCAGGAATTTCAAAGCTTGCTTTATATCTCAGTACTCTGGAATTTTATAAGTACTGTTGCTGTTAGCTATTGTCTGACAAACCTGATAAATTTCCCTATGAACCTCTCTGACAGAATTTGTCTCTCCTTTTCTTGAGGATTGTTTACAGAGTTCTTTGTTTCTTTCAAGATAATTGGTCAATTTAACATTTCCTTCTAGTTGGGGGGCAAGTTTTGGTAAATTATAACTTCAAGCATCTACCTTAAATTTTATCTTCATTTTTCTTTTCGTTACTAGTTTGTTGTTTCTGGGTGCTTGTCAATTGCAGCTGGAACTCGAAATACAAAACACCTGGTAAGAAATATTTCCTTTTTGTGGGGGGTACCCAAAGAGGCCCAGCTAATGATACCTAATTGCCTTTATTTTATTTGTTTTTAAAGAAGCAGGAGAGATGGTGAGATAGAACTGGTAAAGCTTGTCTTTTCAAAATAGCTCATTAGCTAGTTGGTCAGTCACAGGATTTTTCACATGGGGCTAAATATTTTAGCAAGTTAGTTACTAAAGGAATCTTTATGAAGACACAGAGGATTCTTTAGGGGAAATATGAAATAGAAGCAGCCAACTGTACCCTGAAATTTGAGGTCCAGCCCATGACAATGGCTGGTGTGACACAATGACATAATATTTTATTAATTGAATGATTAAAATATATAATAAAATTTAATTCTGGAAGGGTTTTGATTCACATAACAATGAAATAAAAATCAAGCTAAGGCTATAAAGGAAGAATCAATTTTAAAATATAACTTCCATGTCGAACTGTCTTTCACAGAGCCAATAAAAGGTAAAAGCACAGATTTAATCAAAGTTTTTCCTTTCATAAGACAGTATCTGAATTTTATTTGCTCAAAGGATAAATAGTAACCTGTGAAACAGAGTCACAATGGCTTTTTCAACACTTCCTCCCAGGCTTCTCATCCCGCTAGACCCATCGAGATGTTATCTGTTGCTGCAGTCACACATAACCTTTCACTCTTTCCTGAGCAGTGTGAGTTCTGTAAGAGATCTTCATACTCTTTCTGCTGAGAAGAGGATGTATGGCAAGGAATATCCAGGAGAGAAAAATAATATGCAGAAAGCAGAGATGCATAAAAGTTGAGCAGCATTTGGAGAATGATGAACAATCATGCCCCAGAAATATGACATGGAAGGAGATGGGCACAGTGTATGCCCAACTAATGTATAAAGGGCATTGTGAATCCCTCTAACGAAATTTCTAGGGGTGTCATCTGAAGGATATGAGTTTGGGAATGATAAGATTATATTCGTGTTCTGCTAGGAGAGTAAATCCCCGTGAGGTGCAAATGGATTGTATTTCTATACTTGCCTAAAGATGACATTCAAACTGACCCAATAACGCTGTGGAAGAAAGATCTAGCAATATGCTTCTATAAAGATTACAACTGGAAAAACCTTATGAAGTGTTCTTAAAACCACACAATAGTTTCGTCTAGAAAAATGCCTGCCTTGAAGATTATGTTCTTTTAAAAAAACTGTCTCGATGGGATCAAAGTAACTATCACAACGTCAAGATTAGAGAGAAACCTTAGTGGTAAGACAGCTTATGTCAATGAGTGAGGAATAAGTGAGTAAAAGGGGGGAACGTGGTCATGTGACACCAAAAGCATAGTCAATGTCACTGAATTAAACACATAGAAAGTGTTGAATCTGTGTATATTTTGCTGTATGTGTTCTCAACAAAAAACCCTGTGGAGCAGTTCATTTCTCTAATACACAGGGTTACCATGAATCAGAATCAACAATATGGTAGCAGATTTAGGTTTTTTAATACTAGAAAATAGACAAGTCAGGAGTCTATTTGTGGAGAAGCTGATTGTGTTGCAGAAAAAGCAGGGAATGTAAAGGAAGGAGGTCTAACTGAGGATATCATTGTACCATTTTTGTTCCTTTCTAGGTTCAAGGTAGCCTAGGACTACATAGCCTAAGCGCAGTCTTTGCTATGACAGGAGTCATACTCTGTGTCTATAGCATCAGTAATATTTCAGTGGATTTTCATTGTGACTACAGTCAGATGCCAGAAAAATGTGACACCATCAAGTTCACGTTAATGGTGAGTGTTTTATCTTTTTATAGAGTACCATGGTAGAAGCGGAAACCCTGGTGGTGTAGTGGTTAAGGGCTACAGCTGCCAACCAAAAATGGCAGCAGTTCAAATCCACAAGGTGTTCGTAGAAATTCTATGGGGCAGTTATACTCTGTCTATAGGGTCTCCATGAATCAGAATAGACTTGGCAGCAGTGGGTTTGGTTTGTTTTTTGTAGCAGATGCAGGTCATGGTATCCCTCTGGTGCTGGCAAAAAAAAAAAATCCACTCACCACCAGGTCTCCATAGCTACATTAGTTTTTGTTACTGCTACAATAGCTTACCACAAACATAGTTAATTAAAACAAAACAAATTTATTACTTTGCACTTCTGGAAGCTGAAGCCTTAAATGGATCTTACTGGGATAAAATCAAGATTTCACCAGGGCTACACTGTATCCAGAAGCTCTAGTGGACACTCTGGTTCTTTACCTTTTTGTTTCTAGAGGCTACTTACATTCCTTGGCTCATGGACCCTTCAACTATGTTCAAAGTAAGTAGCCAGTGTCTTCAAATCTCTCTGTGATTTTATGGCTCTTACTTCTAAGAATGTTTATAGAGAGCCAGGGCCAAAAAGTGCAGAATAGTTAGGTGCTTCTTGTGATCCCTCTGACAACTAAATACCCCAAACTACAAATTCATGGATTCCACATGATATTCTAGGAGCTCTGAACATCAAAGGGAAAGTTTAGAATGCAGAGCAGTGCAACTAGATATCAACCCAAATAGATAATCACAAAAACAAAACAAAGGCAAAACACTGAAAATAGAGAAACAAGGATGTCATCACGTAAAGTTTATAACAAAAAAAAGGGATTTAAAAATTGTAGTCACAGATCTTTTCTCATATAGAGAGGAAGACAAAGTGACATGAAGAAATTAAAGACTGGTTTAAATTTAGAAAAATAGGAGTAGATATTAAGGTAACCACAAGGGAAATTAACAACTCTATGCATCAAAATAAAAAAAAAAAATAAGAAAAAATTAAGACTCAGCAAATGCAAAAATATCAACAATAAAAAAGATGAAAACACATGAAGAAAAATGACTTAGCACAGAAAATTAAGTGGAACAAAGAAATTGTCTGTAATACACAAAAAAGGAATCAAAATGAAAGCGTTAAACTCATACCTATCAATTACGCTAAATGTAAATGGATTAAATGCACCCATAAAGAGATGGATTTGATTTAAAAAAAAAAAAATTCCATCTATATGCTACCTATAAGAGACATATTTTAGACTTAAAGCATTGAACAAAGTAAAATTCAAAGGATGGAAAAAATTTGTATCAAGCAAAATATATGAAGAAAGAGGAAAGAATGGCAATATTAATTTCTGATAAAATAGACTTTAAAGGCAGGGCCAAGATTGTAAAACAGCTGGATGCTTCCTGTGAACCCTCTAACAAAGACTCAAAGGAACAAATGAACCCAGTACATATGACATCCTAGGGGCCCTGAACATCAAAGGGAAAGTTGAGAAACTGGACTGAGAAAGGGGGAAGGGAGAGTGACATCAGAGGTACATAGGATTCCAAAGACATGACCTGCTGGGAGACCGATGTGGTCATCATAGTGGGCTGGGCAGTGGACTTTGGTAGGTGTCCTCCTCAGTGGGAGAAGTTTCCTAGAGGGTCCACTTATGCCTCTGGAGCTGGTGGGAGATGTCACCAGTTTGTTGAAAGCTAAGTCTTTGCGGGCAACCTTCTGCATGCATTTCTGAATCTTTCTGTTGAGATAGGCCTATCTCCCTTCTCCCAGTACTTCCCCATCTCTTCTCTGCACTGTGCTTCGTGCTGGACTTTGATGCCATTAACAGAGCCAGAAGCAGGACTCCTTAAACCTATCTTGACTTGTTCTCTGAGATTCAGATGGGAGGAAATGAACAAACTGGAGGAAGGAGTGGGAGGAAATCAAATTCTGCTCTTTCATGTAAGCTGGAAAATCAGGGTACATTTTCTTCACATAGATTCAAACACAAGAGAATAGACCATCCTCACAGACACTCAGTGATGGCTGTTAGGCCCATACCTTTCTCAGTGGCTACAGCCATACATCTAGTGCCTATATTAATCAGCACTGCCCATCCAGGACAGTAGATATAACTATACCACATGCTTGGTGACTGACTACCTGGATACCTGAGCTGAGTCTGTGTAAGAAAATAAACGGACTATTGGCCTTCAAATAAATACAATTTACTGATGGCTTAGAGACAATAGTCAATTTCTAACCATTGAAAAAGAAAGCCATGGTTTTGTCAGAAAGCTCCTAAAAGGGCAGGGGAAAACTCTTTCTGCAGGAAGAGAACTTTCTGAAATTATCAGAGGTAGAATGCAAGAGATAATCAAAGGGAAAGTTCTAAATATTTAGAACACTTGAGACATGTATGGAGCAGCGAGGAATACTGTGCTGTCACCAGGCAGGGAGAGCAGTGGAAGCTATGTATAGGTTGGCATGTAAATTTATATGGGAATGTACATTCTTACTCAGTCATTAAAAAAAAAAAGGACACTTCAAGAGATGAGGAAGAAGATGAGGCAAAATGCAGGATAGCATAATGACAAATTGAATGAACTGTAAGAAAGCATAAAGCAGCAAGAACTAGAAATTCAGAAAATTAATAGCAAAATTACAGACTTAGACCAACCAATCAACCACTGTCGAGTCAATTCTGACTTAGACAACTCGGTAAAAAGTCAAAGGAGGAGAATTCAGGCAACAGAAGCATAAATTAGTGAGATTGATGACAAAGGAAGTGACATTAATGGGCTTGAGGAAAAATAAGGTAAAAGAGTTAAAAAGAAAAAGGAGATGGGGCCAAGATGGCAGACTAGACACATGTCTCTCAAATTCCTTCTAAGAACTAGGGCCTATAAAAATGATTGAACAGAACAGTGTGGACATTCTTCAAGACCAAGATCTGGCTTAGGGTTGTGAGATTGGACTGGGTGACAGGAAGGGGGAACTGTCTATGCCTGAAGCAAGGCAGCAGTGCACTGAGTCCTACTTCTGCTGGGGCAATGGCTGAGAGGACTACAGGAATGGATGTCTTCTTTGTTAACTGGGAGGTGGTGACTAGGACTGACTCTGTGAGCCTGGCAGGAGCAGATTACTATGCTGAACTGCACTGTTTAAGTAAACAGCATATCTTGCAGGAGAGACTGTGCTGGGGCCAGTCACATCTAGTGAAACCAGCTGTGAATGCTGACTGAGGGTGCTAGTGCCACTCCCCTTTTCTTCTCTGAGCTGTGTCTAAATAGTGCTGACTTACTGCAGGAGCAGTGGCCCAGGCGGGTCACCATCTTGGTCAGCTGAGAGGTAGAGTTAGTCATGCCTGAGATCTCACCTGGGGCTAATTCTGAAGCTGAGCAGCATTGCCTGTCTGGATAATGCTTCTTTGAGTTGAAAAGCTGTTTTTAACACAGTTATACCTAGAGAAAGTAGTGGCAGCTGGTGACTGAATGTGGTGGAGCCCTAACCCCTCCCTTCTTTGAGCCACACAATAGCATCAGAGATAGCCTACCAGATGCCATCTTTGTCAGCCAGGAGCCAGGGCCTGCCACCTCTGAGGGCCTGGCTGCTATCAGCTTCAGTTGGTCAAGGCCTCTCTCACCATAAAAGCATATTTTAAGTTAAGAGCACTGAGAGAATGCAGCAGCAACTGGTGGCTGACTGTGGTGGTGCCATCTCCACCACCCTTCACTGAGCCATGTCATAGCATAGGCTGATGGCATCCTGGACACTCCACAAGTAGGGCACCATATTTGCCAGCCAGGAGGTGGATCTTACCATCCCTGAAGGCCCAGCTGCCTTTGACTGCTGCTGGGCAACACCCCCACTGAGCAGAAAAGCAGTTTGCAGGTATATCTAGAGAATGCAGCAGTTCCTGGCATCCAAGTGCAGTGGCATCCTTCTCTCCCCATTTCCATGAGTTAAACTGTAGTCTCAAATGTTCTGATGACAGAGAGTAGGCCCAAGAAGCTTACCACCTTTAGCAGCCAGGAGGCAGGGCCTGCCACCCCTGAAGGGCTAGCTGTGGCCAGCCACTAAGCCAAGTAGCATCACAGGGCTTGACAGAGTCTATATTGCCAAAGAAGCTATACAAAAATCAGTTGCACCTAAAGAATACCGCAGCAGCTGTCAACTAAATCTAGCCCTTACTCCTTTCTTAGAACTACACCACAGCTTCTGTTTGTGTAACACTGGAGAAACTGAACAGCTTCTTCATGGCTTGAAGACAACAATCAGCACCTAACCATTTAAAGAAACAGACCACCAAGGCTCCAGAAAACTACCAAAGCAAAGAATCAAAAACTTCCCAGATGAAGAAGCCTTTCTGAAATTATCAGAAGTAGAATATAAAAGAATTATGTATAGAGCCCTTCTACAGATTAAACAAAATGCATCAGAACATAATGAAAAGTTAAGCTATATGAACTGATGAAATACCAACGATCTGAAATCCAGCAGATCAGTAGTAAAATTACAGAATTAGACAATTCAATGCAAAGTCAAAAGAGCAGCACCAAGGAAATGGAATACAGAATAAGTAGGCCTGAAGATAAAGCAACTGGCATCATCATTTATGATAAATCAGATAAAAGAAATAAGAAAAATGAAGAAGCATTGAGAAGAACGTAAGACTATCTCAAGAGAAATAAACTATGAATAACTGGAGTTCCTGAACATGGAGGGATAACAGAAAATCCAGAGAAAATTGTTGAAGAGTTGCTGACAGAAAGAAGAAAACATAGATACTCAAGGTGCTTATTGAACACCACAAAAACTAGACCCCAAAAGAAAGACTTCAAGACATTTATAATCAGGCTAAATAAAATGAAATACAGAGAGGCTCTTAAAGGCAGCAAGACTTAAAGCAAAACTAACATACAAAAGTAAGCCCTGTAGGCTTTCATCTGACTTCTTGGCAGAAACCATGCTGGCAAGAATATAGAGAGATGACACATACAAAGCCCTGAAGAACAACAACTTCCAATAAGAAATTGTATATCCTTAAAAATTGCCTCTCAAATCTGATGGTGACATTTAGACATTCACAGATAAACAAAAGTTTAAGAAGTTCTTTGTTTTGAAAAGCAATATCATCAAATATATACTTAAGGATGCAATGCAGGACACAGCATCCAGAGTCCTACTCAGTTAGTGAAATGACTAAGCTTAATCTAGCTACAATATTAAAAATAGGGAACTAGTGATCCAAACACAAAATCTATGACAACATCACACTATAAAGAATGATATATCACAGTAAATATAACCATTTCAGATAGACAGGAAATTAAGACAATATACTAAAGTTAAAGATTGGTTTAAACTTAGAACACTCAGGGAGATTAAAGGGATAGCTGTAAAACAAATTAACAATGTGACATATCAAAAGAAGAAACATAATACAGGAGTCTCAAGAAACACAAAACCAGCATGGAAAAAGATAAAAAGTAAATCCATAAAGAAAAATGACCCAGAAGAAAATAATTGAGAGGAACAAAGAAAACATCAACACCACAAAAATAAAGGCATCAAAATGGCAGCAGTAAACACATAACTATCAATAATTACACTGAATGTAAACAGATTGAACATTTCATTAAACAGGCAGAGAGCAACAGTTTGGATCAAAAAACATGATTTGTCTATACATTGCTTACAAGAAACACACAGATTCAAAGATGTGAACCATTTGGAAAATCAAAGGACGGAAAAATACATAGCAAGCTAACAACATAAAAAGAAGAGCAGGAGTGGCAATACTAATCTCAGATAAAATAGATTTTAATGTAAAATCCACCACTGTGAACAAGGATGATCACTATTGCTGAAAGATTCAATATGTAAGCAGGATATAACAATACTAAATATTTATGAACCCAATACTAGGGCACCTAAATATATTGAAGAAATGCTGGCAACACTGAAAAAATGAGATAGATCACTACACAAAACAGTAGCAAACTTCAAAACTAAACTCTCAGAAATGGACAGATCATCTAGAAAAAAAGCTCAGTAAAGATACAGAAGATTTATTGCAATGATCAACCAACTATACCTTGTCGACACATACATAATTTTTTTACCCAACAACAGATAAATACACTTTCTTTTCCAGTGCACATGGAATATTCTCCAGAATAGACCAGGTATTAGGCTATAAAGGAAGACTCAACAAAATCTGAACCACTGAATTATTGCAAAGCACCTCAGACCAGAAAGCCATAAAAGTTGAAATCAATAACAGAAAAAACATAGGTAGAAATTTGAACCCATGGAAACTGAACATCTTGCCCAAGAATCCATGGGTTACAGAAGTAATCAAAGATGAAATAAAGAAATTTATGGAATCAAACCAGAATCAAAACACATCCTACCTATGGGATACAGCGAAAGCAGTGCTCAGAGGTCAATTTATCTCTATAAATTCACACATCCAGGATAAAGAAAGGGCTGAAATCAAAGAATTAACACTGCCACTTGAACAAGCAGAAAGAGAGCAAAAAAAAGAATCCTTTGAGCACCAGAAGAAAACAGATAATAAAGATTAGAGCAGAATTAAATAAATTAGAGAGTAGAGAAACAATAGAGAGAATTAACAAAACCAAAAGCTGTTCTTCTTAAAAAGATCAACAAAATCGATAAATCGTTGGCAAAACTTACAAAAGAAAAACAGGAGTGGAAACAAATAACCTGAATAAGAAAAGAAATGGGAGGTATCACAACAGACCCAACCAAAATCAGAAGTATCATAACAGAATACTATGAAAAATTGTACTCTAACAGATTTTAAAACCTAAAGGAAATGGACAAATTTCTAGATTCACATCACCTACCAAAATTATCACAAAGGGAAATAGAATAACTTAATATATCTATCACAAAAAAAGGGTTTTAAAAAAAATAATAAAAAAACTACCCACCAAAGAAAGTCCTGGCCCAGATGGTTTCACCAGAGAATGCTACCAAACTTTTAGAGAATAGTTAACTCCAATAAAACTGAAGCTATATCACAGCATAGAAACGGATGGAATAGTCCTAAATTCATTCTAGGAAGGCAGTATAACCCTGACAGCAAATCCAGGGAAAGATTCCAGCAAAAAAGAAAATTACAGACCAATATCACTCATGAACCCAGATGCAAAAAATCTTCAACAAAATCTTGGTCAACAGAATTTAACAACATATCAAAGAAATAATTCATCATGACCAAGTTGGATTCATCCAAGGGATACAAGGATGGTTCAACATCAGAAAAACAATTAATATGATCAACCACGTAAATCACACAAAAGGATAAGAATCACCTGATTTTGTCAACTGATGCAGAAAAGGAATTTGACAAAGTCCAACACCCATTCATGTTAAAAACTCTCAGCAAAATAGGAATGACAAGCAAATTCTTCAATGCAATAAGGGGCATCTACGCAAAGACAACTGCCTACATCATCCTGAATGAAGAGACTGAATGAATTCTCCTTGAGAATGGGAACTAGACAAGGATGCCCGCTGTCACCACTTCTATTCAAAACTGTGCTAGAAGTTCTAGCCAAAGCTTTCAGACAAGACAAAGAAATAAAAGATATGAGCACGAGCAAAGAAGTAAAAATATCCCTATGTGCAGATGATGTGATTGTATACACAGAAAACCCTAAAGAATCCATAAATGAACCACTGGAACTAATAGAAGAGTTCAGCAAAGTGTTAGGGTATGAGATAAATGTAAATAAAACAGTAGGATTTCTCTAAACCAACAAAGACAATCAAAGAGGAAATCATCAAATCAATACCATTTACTATAGCCCTCAATAAGATAAAATACCTAGGAATAAATCTAACTAGAGAAGTAAGAGACCCGTACAGAGAAGATGACAAGATTTTACTGCAAGAAACCAAAAGAGACTTACATAAATGGAGAAACCTACCTTGCTCGTGGATAGGAAGACTTAACATTGTGAAAATATGTTTTACCTAAGGTGCTCTACATGCACAATGCAATCCCAATATAAATTACACAGACTTTTTTTTAAAGAGGTGGAGAAACAAATCACCAACTTTGCTTGGAAAGGCCTTGGAT
>KN677232.1:610257-621907 GCA_000152225.2 Procavia capensis | reverse complement strand
AGATTTATTGCAATGATCAACCAACTATACCTTGTCGACACATACATAATTTTTTTACCCAACAACAGATAAATACACTTTCTTTTCCAGTGCACATGGAATATTCTCCAGAATAGACCAGGTATTAGGCTATAAAGGAAGACTCAACAAAATCTGAACCACTGAATTATTGCAAAGCACCTCAGACCAGAAAGCCATAAAAGTTGAAATCAATAACAGAAAAAACATAGGTAGAAATTTGAACCCATGGAAACTGAACATCTTGCCCAAGAATCCATGGGTTACAGAAGTAATCAAAGATGAAATAAAGAAATTTATGGAATCAAACCAGAATCAAAACACATCCTACCTATGGGATACAGCGAAAGCAGTGCTCAGAGGTCAATTTATCTCTATAAATTCACACATCCAGGATAAAGAAAGGGCTGAAATCAAAGAATTAACACTGCCACTTGAACAAGCAGAAAGAGAGCAAAAAAAAGAATCCTTTGAGCACCAGAAGAAAACAGATAATAAAGATTAGAGCAGAATTAAATAAATTAGAGAGTAGAGAAACAATAGAGAGAATTAACAAAACCAAAAGCTGTTCTTCTTAAAAAGATCAACAAAATCGATAAATCGTTGGCAAAACTTACAAAAGAAAAACAGGAGTGGAAACAAATAACCTGAATAAGAAAAGAAATGGGAGGTATCACAACAGACCCAACCAAAATCAGAAGTATCATAACAGAATACTATGAAAAATTGTACTCTAACAGATTTTAAAACCTAAAGGAAATGGACAAATTTCTAGATTCACATCACCTACCAAAATTATCACAAAGGGAAATAGAATAACTTAATATATCTATCACAAAAAAAGGGTTTTAAAAAAAATAATAAAAAAACTACCCACCAAAGAAAGTCCTGGCCCAGATGGTTTCACCAGAGAATGCTACCAAACTTTTAGAGAATAGTTAACTCCAATAAAACTGAAGCTATATCACAGCATAGAAACGGATGGAATAGTCCTAAATTCATTCTAGGAAGGCAGTATAACCCTGACAGCAAATCCAGGGAAAGATTCCAGCAAAAAAGAAAATTACAGACCAATATCACTCATGAACCCAGATGCAAAAAATCTTCAACAAAATCTTGGTCAACAGAATTTAACAACATATCAAAGAAATAATTCATCATGACCAAGTTGGATTCATCCAAGGGATACAAGGATGGTTCAACATCAGAAAAACAATTAATATGATCAACCACGTAAATCACACAAAAGGATAAGAATCACCTGATTTTGTCAACTGATGCAGAAAAGGAATTTGACAAAGTCCAACACCCATTCATGTTAAAAACTCTCAGCAAAATAGGAATGACAAGCAAATTCTTCAATGCAATAAGGGGCATCTACGCAAAGACAACTGCCTACATCATCCTGAATGAAGAGACTGAATGAATTCTCCTTGAGAATGGGAACTAGACAAGGATGCCCGCTGTCACCACTTCTATTCAAAACTGTGCTAGAAGTTCTAGCCAAAGCTTTCAGACAAGACAAAGAAATAAAAGATATGAGCACGAGCAAAGAAGTAAAAATATCCCTATGTGCAGATGATGTGATTGTATACACAGAAAACCCTAAAGAATCCATAAATGAACCACTGGAACTAATAGAAGAGTTCAGCAAAGTGTTAGGGTATGAGATAAATGTAAATAAAACAGTAGGATTTCTCTAAACCAACAAAGACAATCAAAGAGGAAATCATCAAATCAATACCATTTACTATAGCCCTCAATAAGATAAAATACCTAGGAATAAATCTAACTAGAGAAGTAAGAGACCCGTACAGAGAAGATGACAAGATTTTACTGCAAGAAACCAAAAGAGACTTACATAAATGGAGAAACCTACCTTGCTCGTGGATAGGAAGACTTAACATTGTGAAAATATGTTTTACCTAAGGTGCTCTACATGCACAATGCAATCCCAATATAAATTACACAGACTTTTTTTTAAAGAGGTGGAGAAACAAATCACCAACTTTGCTTGGAAAGGCCTTGGATAAACAAAGAATTACTGAAGAAGAGGAACACAGTGGGAGGCTTCACACTACCTGATCTTAAAACTTGTTACACCAGCACAGTAGTCAAAGTAGCCCTGTACTGGTACAAAAACAGACATATAGACTAATGGAACAAAACTGAGACCCTAGAAATATCACTATCCTCTTACAAACAGTTGATAATTTGACAAAGGCCCAAAAGTCGTAAACTGGGTAAAAACAGTCTCTTTAACAGATATCGTTGGCAAAATTGGATTTCCTTTGGCTTTGTTAAAAACTGAAACAAGACCCACATCTCACTCCTTAAACAAAATCTAACTTGAAATGGATCAAAGACCTTAATATCAAACCTAAAACAATAAAGATCATGCAAGAAAAAAGAGTCAACAATGAAAGTTCTAATACATAACGTAGACAGACTACAAAATCTGACCCACAATGAAAAACAGAAGATAGATAAATGGGAATTGCTGAGAATTAAACATGTATGTCCCTTCAAAAATTTTATTAAAAGAGTTGAAGACCATCTTCAGGATGGTAAAAAATATTCAGCAACCACCTGGCAAATCAACATCTGATTCTCATTAATCTACAAGACTGCAAATGTCAATAAGAAAAAATAAATAACCCAATTAAGTGATGGGTATCATGGATTGAATTGTGTCCCCCCCCCAAAGTGTATGTGTTGATTTGAATTGGTTTGGCATTCCAACATGGTGCCCTTCCTCCCATGTGTTGTGAATCCTGCCTCTGTGATACTGATGATGAAGAATGGTTTGCAGTTGTGTTAGTGAGGCAGAACCCAAGCTACAAGCTTGTGGAATATAAGGGAGAGAAGTGAGCAAAGGAAGTTGGGAACCTGATACCACCGAGAGAGAAGCACCAAGAGCAGAGCACGTCCTTTGGACCTGAGGTTCCTGTGCCGAAATGCTCTCACTGGATGTGGACTTAGCCTACTGGACTGTGATAAATTCTCCTACTGAATGGACTTACAATTTGTAAATGGATTTGTGGCTTACTGACTGAGACAATAAAAGCTTCTCTACAAGAAACCTTCCACTCGTGGTATTTTCCATCAGAGCAGTACCAGGTGACCAAGACAATGGGCAAGGATGATGGACAGACACTTCACTGAAGAAGACATCTAGGCAGCCAAAACACACATGAGGAAATACTCATTGTCATTAGCCATTAGAGAAATCCAAATCCAAGCTACAATGAGGTGCCATCTCACCACAACGAGGTTGGCCACAATCCAAAAAACACAGAACAACGAATACTGGAGAGGCTTCAGAGAAATTGGAACTCTCCTATACTGCTGGTGGGAATGCAAAATGATACAACCTCTTTGCAATGCAAGTTGATACTTCCTTACAAAGCTAAAAATGAAAATACCATACGATCTGGTAATACCATTGCTTGGAATATATCCTACGGAAATAAAGGTGGTCATATGAACACACACACACATACGTGTTTATTGCAGCACAGTCCACAATAGCAAGAAGATGGTGTCAACCTAAGTGCTCGCCAACAGATGAATGGATAAACAAACTGTAGTACATATACTCAATGAATCACTATGCAATGGTAAAGAATGATGACAATTTTAGGTAGCATCTCATAACCTGGTTTCAACTAGAAGACCTTGTGCTGAGTGGAATCAGTCAGCAGCAAAAGGACAAGTATTGTATGAGACCTCTGTTATAAGGACTGAAAAATAGACTTATGTTCTAGAAGAAAAGTCTCTTTGATGGCTACAAGGGTGGGAGGGAAAGAGAGGGTTAGTCAGACTACATAGTCGATAGAAATATGGTTGGGTGAAAGCAGTGACAGAATGAACTAGAGAGCAGATCAAGATAACTGCACTACGCCTTAAAATGAGTGGTTTTCTAAACTCAACCCAATATTTCAAATGATAGAGTAACAGGGACAGGGGCATAGGGACCATGTTTTCAGGGGACATCAAGGCCAATTGTCATAGCTGTTCTCTTGCTAAGAGATTCTACTGCACTCTGCATTGATTAGTAGCATCTGGGGTCTTGAAAGCTAGAAAGCTGCCATCTGAGGTACACCAGAGGTCCCAGATCGTTTTGAACAGATGATGACTGAGAACAACTAAGACACAAGTAAAAAAGAGCCCAGGAGACAGAAGGGTTCATATCAATAGGAGCCTGCCTTGGTATGAGCCTGGAAGAACCAGATGGTGCCCAGCCACCAACAAAAGTAGCCGTGATGGGGGACAAAATGTAGAGTTCCTGGGGCAACATGAGAAATAGAGGTATGCAGCCCAAGAACTCTACTAAAAGACCAGAATTAATGGTCCAGGAGCCTGGAGGGTCCACTGGGAACATGGTGTCTGGAACTGCTGCTGCCCTTGACTGGAGATCAGTGCTGAGGTCAACTCTTCAGGCTTTAGCAGACTGGACTCATGGACACTGTATGACCATGTGACATGTGTACTTTATGGTTCTGTACATTTTGAGGGAGAGTGCTCTTTGAAGCAAAGATGGAAAGACTGCGTCTTTCATGCTTTGGATGTGTTGTCAGGAAGAATCAGTCCCAGGAGAAGGACATCATGCTTGGAAGAGTGGAGGGTCAACAAAAAAGAGGAAGACACTCGACGAGACGGTTTGGCATAGTGGCTGCAACAATGGGCTTAAGCATAAAAATTATTGGGCACATGGTGCAAGACCAGGCAGTATTTCATTCTGTTGGTAACAGGGTCGCTAAGGACCAGAACTGACTCAATGACACCTAACAACAACAGCAAAAACAGACTATTATCTCTCATGAATTTGTCACGGTGCTGTCAAGAAGATTCTGACTCATAGTGACCCTATACACAACAGAACAAAACACTGCCCAGTCTTGTACCAGGTCCACAATTCTTTTTACACTTACACCCATCGTTGTGGCCAGTGTGTCAGTCCATGTCATCATGAGTCTTCCTTTTCTTCACTGACTCTCCACTCTGTCCTTCTGCAGGGACTGATCCCTCCTGACAACACATCCAAAGTATGTAAGACACAGTCTCACCATCTTTGCTTCCAAGGAGCATTCTGGTTGTACTTTTTCCAGAACAGATCTGTTTGTTCTTTTGGCATTCCAAGGTATATTTAATGTTCTTCTCCAACACTGCAATTCAAAGGCATCATTTCTTCTTCTATCTTCCTTATTCATTGCCCAGCTTTCACATGCATATGATGCAATTGAAAATACCATGGCTAGGATCAGGCTCACCTTAGTCTTTAAGGTTATATCCTTACTTTTCAACTTTTTAAAGAGGTCTTTTTGTAGCAGATTTTTCCAATCCATTATGCCTTTTGATTTCTTCACTGTTGTTTCTACAGATATTGACTGTGGACTCAAATAAAGTAAACTCCTTGCCTACCTCAATCCTTTCTCCATTTATAACGATGTTGCTTACTGGCCCAATTGTGAGGACTTTTGTTTCCTTGACATGAAAATGCAACTCATACTGAAGGCTGTGGTCTTTGATCTTCATCAGCAAGTGTTTTAATTCCTTTTCACTTCTATCAAGTAAGGTGGTATTATCTGTGTAACACAGATTGTTACTGAATCATCCTCCGATCCTGATGCTTTGTACTTTTTCCTGTAGTCCAGCTTCTTGGTTTATTTGCTTGGCATGCTGATTGAAAAGGTATGGTGAAAGGCCACAACCCTGATGCACACCCTTCCTGAGTTTAAGCCATGCAGTGTCCCTTTGTTCTGTTCACACAATTGCGTTTTGATCCATGTACACATTCCTTAAGAGCACACTTAGTTGTTCTGGAATTCCCACTCTCCACAATGTTAGCTATAATTTGTTATAATTCACACAGTCGAATGCCTTTGCATAGTCAATGAAACACAAGTAAACATTTTTCTGGTATTTTCTGTTTTCAGTCACGATCTATCTGACATCAGCAATGATATCCCTGGTTCCACATCCTCTTCCGAATCCAGCTTGAATTTCTGACAGTTCTTTGTCAATATACTGTTGCAGTCATTTTTGTGTAATCTTGAGCAAAATTTTACTTGCATGTGATGTTAATATTGTTCAGCAATTTCCACATTAAATTGGATCAACTTTCTTTGGAATGTGCATAAGTATGGATCTCTTCTAGTCAGGTGGCCTGGTAGTTGTCCTCCAAATATCTTGGCATGGGCAAGTGAGCACTTTCAGGACTGCATCCATTTGTTAACTCGCTCAACTGATATTTTGCCAGTTTCTGGAGCCTTGTTTTTCTGCCAATGCCTTCAACTTCTTCCTTCAGTACCATTGGTTCCTGAAGGATACAGCAGTGTACTTCTGAAAAGAATTAGCCAGTGAAAACCCTATGAACAGCTTGTGAACTTAGACCCCAAAATCCTCAACAAAATTCTAACCAATAGAATTCAACAACATATCAAACAAAAATAATTCACCTTGACCAAGCAAGATTTATACCAGGGATGCAGGAATGGTTCAGCATTAGAAATAAAAAATACAGTCAACCACATAAATAAAACACAAGACAAGAAGCATTTGATTTTATTAATTGATATAGAAAACACTTTTGACAGTCTAACACCCATTTGGAAAGCCTGGTGGTATAGTGGTTAAGTGCTATGGCTGCTTACTGAAAAAAAATCAGTTGTTAGAATCCACCAGGTGGTCCTTGGAAACTCTATGGGGCAGTTCTACCCTTTCCCACACGGTCACTGTGAATGAGAAGTGACTCAATGGCAGTGGGTTTGGTTTTGGTTTAACACCCATTCAAGCTAAAAACTCTTGGAAACATAGGAATAGAAGGGAAATTCTTCAACATAATAAGAGACATCTATCAAAACCATGAGTTGAATCTGACTCGATGGCACTTGGCTTTGGCTGGCATCAAAACCAACCTGCTCCAGATCATTCAAAAGCAACTATGACAATATACTGACAAGGAACTTCCAGAAATTAAAGCTGGGTTCAGAAGAAGATCTGGAACCAGTGATACCATTCCTGATGTCAGATGGGTCTTGGCTGAAGGTAAAGAATACCAGCAAGATGTTTACTTGTGTTTCATCAACTACACAAAAGCATTAAACTGTGTGGATCATACTAAACTATGGATAATGTTGTGGAGAATGGGTATTCCAGAACACCTAATTGTGCTCTTAAGGAATTTGTTATGGATCAAGAGGCAGTTGTGCAAACAGAACAGGGAGACATTGCATAATTTAAAGTAAGGAAAGGCATACATCAGGGTTGTTTCCTTTCACCATACCTTTTTAATCTATTTGCTGAGCAAATAATCCCAGGTGTGGGATTATACAAGGAAGAAAGAGGCATCAGTATTGGGGGACAACTCATTAACAACCTGCATTATGCAGACAACACCACTTCACTCGCTGTAAATGAAGAAGATTTGAGAAACTTACTGCTGAAGATCAAGGACCATATCCTTCAGTATGGATTGCACCTCAACATCAAGAAAACAAAAATCCTCACAACTGGTCCACTAAGCAATATTGTCATAAATGGAGAAAAGATTGAGGTTGTTAAGGATTTCATTTTACTTGGGTCCACAATCAATGCCCTTGGAAGCAGCAGTCAAGAAATCAAAAGATGCATGGCACTGGGAAAATCTGCTGCAAAAGACCTCTTCAAAGTACTCAAAAGTAAGGATGTCACCTTGAAGACTAAAACGCATCTGACCAAAGCCATGGTATTTTCAATCGTATCATATGCATGTGAAAGCTGGACCATGAACAAAGAAGACAGAATAAAAATTGATGCCTTTGAATTGTGGTGTTGGAGAAGAATGTTGAACGTACCATGGACCACCAAAAGAACCAACAGATCTGGTCTGTAAGAAGTCCAGCCAGAGTGCTCCTTGGAAGCAGAGACGGCAAGACTGCTTCCTACATACTTTAGACATGTTGCTATGAAAGATCAGTCCCCAGAGAAGGACATCATGCTTCATAGAGTAGAGAGTCAGTGAAAAAGAGAGGAACACCCTTGAAGAGATGGATAGAAACAGTGGCTGCAACAACGGGCTTAAGGATAAAAACTATTGTGAATATGGCTCAAGACTGGCAGTGTTTAGTTCTGTTGTTCATAGGGTCGCTATGAGTTGGAGCTAGCTCGACATCACCTAACAACAATAACAACAACAATAGAAACCAACAGCCTATATCATCCTAAATAGAGAAAGTCTTAAAGCGTTCTCATTTAGGGCAGGAACCAGAAAAGGATGCCTATTGTCACCACTCTTATTCAGCATGGTCCTGGAGGTTCTAGCCAGGGCAACCAGGCAAGATAAAGAAATAAATGACATCCAAGTTGGCAAGGAAGAATAAAAATATCTCTATTTGCAGATGACATGGCCTTATACACAGAATACTCCAACTAATAGAAGAATTCAGCAGAACATAAAATAAACATATATAAGTCAGTTGGATTTCTTTATACCAACAAACAGACCATCAAAGAAGAAATCACCAAATCAATATCATTTACAATTTTCACCAAGAAAATAACATATCTAGGAGTAAATGTAAACAGAGATGTAAAAGATGCATGCAAAAAGAAAGAAAAATTACAAGACTCTACCGCAAGAAATCTGAAGAGGCCTACATAAGTGGAGAAGCCTACCTTGCTCACGGATAGGAAGACTTAGCATTGTGAAAATGTCTGTTCTACCCAAAGCAATCTATAGTTACAACACAATCCCAATACCAGTTCCAATGATGTTTTTATATTTTAAGGAGATGGAGAAACAAATCACCAACTTTATGTGGAAAGGAAAGAAGCCCTGATAAGTAAAGCATTAATGATGAATAAGAACAATGTAAGAGGCCTCACAATACCTGACTTTAGAATCTATTACACTACTGTGGTAGTCAAAACAGCCTGGTAGTAGTACAAAAATAGATATACAGACCAATGAAACAGAGTTGAGAATCTGATATAACATCATCCACTTACGAGTAGTTGGTGTTTGACATATGTTCAAAGTCTGTAAACCGGGGAACAGACAGCCTTTTAAACAAATGGTGTTGGCATAACTAGACGCCCATCTGCATAAAGTTAGACAAGACTCATATCTCACACTATGTAAAAAAACTAACTCAAATGAATCAAGGAACTAAATATAAAATCTAAAAGAACAAATATAATGGAATAAAAAATGAAGACAGTGCTGGGATTGCTAATACACGACATAAACAGACTACAAAAAATTACTAACACATACAGCTCTTAAAAATCAGACATGCTTACCCAAAGACTTCACCAAAAGAGTTAAAAAAGACTACTTATAGGCTGGGAAAGAATTTTTGGCAACCATGAATCTGATCAGCATCTAATCATGATAATCTAGAAAATCTTAACAAGAAAAGGACAAATTACTCAATTGAAAAATGGCCTAAGAATATGAACAGGAACTTCAATAAAAAGGACATCTAGGATGTCAACAGAGACATGAGGACATGCACGTGATCCTTAGCCACCAGAAAAACCCAAATGAAAACCACAATCAGATACCATCTCACCCCACAAGACTGACAATCCAAATAAAACAGAAAATAATAAATGTCAGAGAGGTTGTGTAGAGGCTGGCACACTCACAAGTATACACTACTGGCAGGTATGTGATCCAGCAATCCCACTTCTTGGAATATATCCTGGAGAAATAAGAGCTGTCATAGGAACAGATACTTTCACACCAATGTTTATTGCAGCACTGTCCACAACAGCAAAAAGATGGAACCTATCTATATGCCCATCAATAGATGAATGGATAAACAAACTATGGTATATTCACACAACGAAATACTATGCAATGATAAACAACAATGATGAACTTAGGAATAACCTCATAATGTGGAGTCTTCTAGAGGACGTTATGGTGAGTAAAACTTGTCAGTTGCAAAGGGATAAATATTGTATGATTCTTAAAAGGTTTATAAGGACTTACAAACTTATAAGGACTTAAAAGGTGTATGCACAGAAGAAAATAGTGTTTGAAGCTTACAAAGGAGGTAGGAAAGAAAAGGAGTATCTATAGATTAAATAGTAGATAGGAATTAGCTTAGGTGAAGAGAGTGACAGCAAGCAGTGGAAGGGAGGCTAATGCAGCTGGACTATGCTGAAAGCTAAAAGGTTTCCTAAATACAACCCAACATTTTAAACGATACTGTAGCAGGCACAGGGCTCTGGAGACCATGGTTTCAGGGGACATTTATTCTAATTGGCATAACTAAGTATTTTTAAGAAAATGTTCTTCATACCACTTTGGTGAGGGGTGTATGGGATCTTAAAAGTTATCAAGTGTTCACTGAAGTAGCATTAATTTGTCCCATTCCACATGGAGCAGAGGAGAATGAAAGACATGAAACATATAAGGAATATGTGAACCCAGGAGAAAGACAATGTCACACAATCCAAGACTACATCAGCACGGGACTGGAAGAACTAGATGATAGCTGACCACCACCAGTGACTGCCTTGATAGGGAATACAATGTAAAGTCCCTGAAGTAGCAGGAGAAAAACAGATGTACAGAACTAGAATTCTATTTTAAAAATAAGTGAACCACACTTTATGGTCAGACTGCTAGGTGTCCTGAGGACGTGGATGCCAGACTCTCTGTTAGTCGAGAGCCTAAAACAATACTGAATCTAACTCTTCAGACAAAGGTTAGAGTGGACTATAAGACATAAAGTGGTATTGGCAAAGAATGTGCTCCTTGACTTAAATATATACTTGAGGCTGTCTGATCAACTCTTGCCCAGAAATGAGATGAGAGGATTGAGGGGGACATGAGTTGTTTGAAATGTTATGGGAAGTACAGAGTGGAAAATAGGAGTGTGCTGTCACAGGACAGGGAGAGGAGGTAGAGTTGCATAGTTGCCTGGGTGTGGGGTTTTATGTGACATATTGACTTGGATTGTAAACCATCACTTAAAGCACAATAAAATAATTTTTACCAAAAGACTTCATGGTAAAATTCACTACAGTGAACAAGGAAAAACACTATGTAATGGTTAAAGCTTCACTACTCCATGTGGGTGTAATGTTACTAAATATTTAAGTACCCAATGACAGGGCCCCAAAATACATAAAATAAATTCTAACTGTATATTTCAGTGAAAATAGAAATACACAGCTCTACAAAAATAGGAGACTTCAACACATTACTCTCAGTAAAGGACAGAATATCCAGAAAAAAAACTCAATAAAGACAGTGAAGATCTTAGTGTCACAATCAACCAACTTTAACTCGTAGGGGTATACAGAATATTCAACAGCAGTCAAGTATACTTTTCTTTTCCATGCACAGGGAAGAGTCTCCAGAATAGACAACACATTAGGCCATAAAGCAAGCCTTAACAAAATTCAGAGCATCCACATATTACAAAGGATGTTTTGAGACCACAGAGCCATAAAAGTAGAAATCAGTAATAGAAAATGGAAGTAAAAACAATCAAGTGCTTGGAAACTGAACAATACCTTGAACAAAAACTACCGGGTTATAGAAGAAATCAAGGAAGAAATACAGAAATTCACAGAATCAAATGAGAATGAAAACACATCTTACCAGACCTTTGGGGACATAGCAAACACA
>KN677232.1:553927-566772 GCA_000152225.2 Procavia capensis | reverse complement strand
ATCAAATAGCTTCTAGATGGCACACAGACAACAGACCTTAGCTAACTATTTAAACAAACAGTCAATCGTGGCTCCAGAAAACTCCCCAAATAAAGAATAAAGGAACTTCCCAGACAAAGAAGACTTGCTGAAACTATCGGAGGCTGAGTACAAAAGAATTATGTACAGAGCCCTCGCAGAGATTAAAGAAAATGCAGCAGAGCAAAATGAAAAATTAAGCAAACAATTTGAATTGATGGAACATCAATGTTCTGAAATACAGCTGATCAATAACAAAATTGCAGAATTAGACACTCAATCCAAATCCAAAAGAGCAGAATTGAGGACGTGGAAGTCATATTTAGTGACCTTGAGGACAGACTACTGACACCAGCATTTACGAGGAGAAAGCAGTGAAAAGAAATAAGAAAAACGAAGAAGCATTAGGAAACGTGGAATTCTATTAAGAATATAATCTACAAATAATTGGAGTTCTTGAACAAGGAGGGATAAAGAAAAATAAAGTGTGGTGCAGTGGAGATGTTGATCGGAAAACTTTGTGGAAATTATGAAAGAAAACATACAATCCAAAATGTATATCAAAAGCCACAAAAGCTAGACCCCATAAGACAGACACCAAGACATATTATAATTGAGCTTAGTAAAATGAAACATAAACCAATGCTCTTAAAGGATGCAAGGCTCAAAGTAAAGATAGCATTCAGAGGGAAACCCTACAAGCTTTGTCTGATTTTTCAGCAGACATGATGTTGGCAAGAAAGCAGTGGGTTGACACATTCAAAGCCCTGAAGGAGAAAAACCTCTGACCAAGAATTATACATCTTGCAAAACTGTCTTTCAAATGTTACAGTGAAACTAAGACTTTCAGACAAACAGAAGCTTAGAGACTTTATAAAAACCAAAACAAGACTGCAAGAAATACTCAAAGAAGCTCTTTGCTTAGAAAAACAAAAACATTAAGTGGGTACTTAAGGAGGCAATATATGATGCAGAATCCTACTCACTTAGGGAAGTCAATAAGCTCAATCAAAACTGCATTATCAAAAGAAGAGAACCAATGACTATAATATGAAAACTACAACATCATCACACTAAAAAGAGAGAAATATTATAGTAGCTATAACTGAGATGGAGTGGAAATTAAAAAGATATGCAGAAAAAGTCTGGTTTAAACTTAGAACAGTAAGAGGGATCATACAGGTAGCTGCAAAGCAAAGTAACAATGTGACATATCAAAACAAGAAACATAATACAGAAGTCTCAACAAACACAAAATCTACACTGAAAAAGATAAGTCAACCTGTAAAGAAGAATGACCCTGAACAGAATATAAAAAAGACACCACCATCACAAAAATAAATGCATCAAAATGACAGCACTAAACACATACCTATCAATAATTACACTGAATGTAAATAGACTGAATGTGCCAATAAAGAGACAGTGAGTGACATCGTGGATCAAAAGACATGACCCGTCTATATATTACTAGCAACAAACACACCTAAGTCTCAAAGATACAAAAAAAATGAAGATCAAAGGATTAAAAAATATACACCAAGGCAACAATATATAAAGAAGAGCAGGAGTGGCAATACCAATCTCAGATAAAATAGCTGTTAGTGTAGGATAACCATTGTGACAAGGATGGTCACTATTACTGAAAGGTTCAATACATAAGCAGAACTTAAGAATATTAAATACATATACACTCAATATCAGAGCATCTAAATACATTGAACAAACACTGACAACATTGAAAAATGAGATGGATCACTCCATGATAATAGTTGGAGATTGCAACACTCCACTTTCAGTAATGGACAGATCATCCAGAAAAAAACTCAGTAAAGATGCAGAAGATCTTATTGCAACAATCAACCAACCAGACCTCATCAACATATACAGAACTTTTCACCCATCAACAGATAAGAACTCCTTCTTCTCCAGTGCACATGGAACATTGTCCAGAATAGACCATGTGTTAGGACATAAAGCAAGTCTCAACAAAAAGCAAACCACTGAATTATGGCAAAACATCTTCTTGGACTCTCAAGCCATAAAAGTTGAAATCAATAGCAGAAAAATCTCACATAGAAATTCAAATTAATGGAAACTGAACAATAACTTGCTCACAAATCCATGAGTTATAGAAGAAATAGAGGATGAAATAAAGAAATTTATGGAACAAAATAAGAATGAAAATACATCCTACCAGAACCTATGGGATATAGCCAAAGTAATGCTCAGAGGTCAATTTAACTCTATAAATGCACACATCTGGAAGGAATAAAGGACCCAAACAAAAGAATTAACTCTACAGCTTGAACAACTAGAAAGGGAGCAACAGAGGAACCCTTCAGGCACCAGAAAACAGATCATAAAGATTAGAACAGAACTAAATGAATTACCGAATAGAAAAACAATTGAAAAAATTAATAAAAAGCAGAAGCTGGCTTTTTGAAAACACTGATAAAATTAATAAACCACTGGCTAAACTTATAAAAGAAAAACAGGAGAGGAAACAAATAAGCCAAATAAGAAACGAGATGGGAAATGTCACAACAGACCTAGCTGAAATCAAAAGTATTTTAACAATATACTATGAAAGACTGTACTCTAACAGATTTGAAAACCTAGAAGAAATGGACTAATGTCTAGATTCCTATCAGCTACCAAAATTATCACAAGGAGAAGCAGAACAACTTAATAAATCCATCACAAAAGAAGAGATTGAAAATAACCATAAAAAAACTACTTGTGAAAAAAAGAAAAAAAAAAAAAACCCTGGCTCAGACAGCTTCACTGGAGCATTCTACCAAACTTTTAGAGAAAAGTTAACTCCAATACTACTGAGGCTTTTTCACACTATAGCAAGGGAAAGAGTACTCCCAAATTCATTCTATGAAGCCAGCATAACTCTGATACTAAAGCCAGGGAGAAATCCCACTGAAGAAGAAAACTACAGACCAATATCATTTACCAACCTAGATGCAAAAATCTTCAACAATGTTGCTACCAATAGAATTCAACAGCATACGAAAAAAATAATTCTCCATGACTAAGTTTAATTCATTCCAGGGATGCAAGGTTGGTTCGATATCAGAAAAACAATGTGATCAACCACACAAATAACACAAAAGGTAAGAATCACCTGATTTTGTCAATTGATGCAGAAAAGGTATTTGACAAAGTCCAACACCCAATCATGCTAAAAATTCTCAGCGAAATATGAATAGAAGGGAAAATCCTCAATGCAATAAGGGCCACCTATGCAAAGCCAACAACCTACATCATTCTGAATGGAGAGAGACTGAAAGAATTCCCCTTGAGAATGCAAACTAGACAAGGATGCCCACTCTCATCACTTCTATTCAGCATTGTACTAGAGGTTCTAGCCACAGCAATTAGACAAGACAAAGAAATAAAGGCTGTCCACATTGGCAAAGAAGTAAAAATCTCCTTACTTGCAGATGATGTGATTTCATACGCAGAGAATCCTAAAGAATACATAAGTAAACTACTGAAACTAATGGAGTTGTACAGCAAAGTATCAGTATATACGATAAACATAAGGAAATTAGTAGGATTCCTTTATACCAGTGAAGAGATCATCAAAGAAGAAATCACCAAATCAATACCATTTACTACAGCCCACAAGAAGAAAAAATATCTAAGAATAAATCTAACTAGAGAAATAAGAGATCCATGTAGAGAGAGCTACAAGATTACTCCAAGAAACCAAAAGAGACTTACATAAGTGGAGAAATCTACCCTGCTCATTGATAGTAAGACTTAGTATTGTGAAAATGTCTATTTTACCTAAAGAGATCTATAATAGAATCCCAATACCAATTCCAAGTGACATTTTTACATGAGATGAAGAAACAAATCGTCAACTTTGTTCCAAAAGGAAAGAAACTCCAGATAAGTAAAATGTTACCGAAGAAGAGGAACAGAGTGGGAGGCCTCACACTTCCTGATCTCAGAACCTACTACACTGCCACAGTAGTCAAAACAGCCAGTACTGGTACAAAAAGAGACATAGAGACCAACGGAGCTGAGTTGAGATTCCAGAGACAACATCATCGTCTTACAAACAGTTGATATTCAACAAAGATCCTAAGACTGTAAACTGTGGTTAAAAACAGTCTCATTAACAAATAGTGTTGGCAAAATTGGATATCCATCTGCAAAAAAATTGAAACAAGACCCATGTCTCACACCTTACATAATTAACTAAATATGGATCAAACACCTAAATACCAAATCTAAAATGATAAAGATAATGGAAGAAAAAATAGAATCAGTGATGGAAGTTCTGACACATAACTTAGACAGACTTTAAAATCTGACAAAACACAATCAACAGAAGAGAAAATATATAAATGGGAACTACTAAGAATCAAACACTTTTGCTAATCCAAAGAATTTATCAGAATAATCCACCACTACCTACAGAAGGAGAAAAATATTATTTGGCAACTACATGTCAGACTGATGTCTGATCTCCATCATCTACAAGGTACCGCAAAATATCAACAAGAAAAAGGTAAATAATGCAACTACGTGATGTGCAAAGGAGATGCGCAGACTTTTCCGTGAAGAGGACATCCAGGCATCCAAAAGACACATGAGGATAAGTAGATCAACTTAACTGGACTTTGACATAAACTGAAAGCTCTTCTAACCTCAACCCAATATGGCAAGGATAGAGTAGAAGGAGCAGAGTCTGGGGACCATGTTCTCATGGTCATCAAGGTCAATTGGTGTAATTAGCCTGTTGCTAAGAGAGTTTTCTGCACCCCATCCATATTGTTGAATGCTGTCTGGGATCTTAAAAGCTAGCAAGCTACCATCTGAGGTACAACAAATTGTCCCATCTCAGCCAGAACAGATGATCACTGAGAACACCACAGGCATGAGGACAAAGGATGCCAGGAGACAGAAGGACCCATGTAATGGGAGACTGTATCAACATGAGACCAGAAGAACCAGATAGTGCCTGGCCACCCCCAATGACAGCTGTGAAGGGACCCACAATGTTGAGTCCCTGTGGCAACATGAGAAAGGGACGGGTGTGGCTCAAGAACTCTACTTAAAGACACAACTGATGATCCAATGGCCCGAGGGATCCCCTGGGAGCATGGCCCCTAGGCCTTCTGTTGCCCCTGTATAGAAAACACTACTGAGCTCAACTCTTTGGACAAAAATGGACCGGATTCGGGGTCACAATGTGACCATATGGTGGATGTACCTTATGGTTCTATGCATTTATAGAAGGCTGTCCTACTCATCTCTTTCTAGATAGGAGAGAAGATGGTAAAGAGGAGGAGACAGGAGCTTGTTAAGAGGATATGATAAGTATAAAATGAAAAGGAGAAGTGTGCTGTCACAGGGCAAGAAGAGCAGAAGAGATATAGATAGGTGGGGTACAAAATTGATTTGGATTGTATACCTTCACTTAATTACAATAAAAAAAGAGTTTTTAAACCAAAAACCAAATACGCTGCTGTCAGTTCCAACAATAGTGACCCTATACAGAGGCTATAATGCCCCAATCCATGGATCAGCATATAGATTCTCATGACAAACATAGCTGGAGGAGCTGGCAAACCCAAGATCGTTAGGTTGGGAAGCAGGGTTCTTGCTCACAGGTAAATAATGCAACCACGTGATGTGCAAAGGAGATGCGCAGACTTGGGCAGATGCGCAGATTGAAGAATCCAAGATCATCAGGCAAGACCACAGGTAATGTGCTAACTCAAGACCCAAGCACTGGAGGTCGGATGAACATGAGCCAGCTAATGATCCAGACCAAATGAAAGATCCAAAACCTTGCCAGAAGGTCCACCTATACTCAGTGCAGGCCACATACCCAAGGAAATTACCCTTCAGTTGACTGTACACTTGATTTGATTCCTGTGTATTCCATCTGGTAAGTTCCATATGTATAGTCACCGTTTACACTGCTGGAAAAAAGGTATTTGCATTGAAGAAATTGTTGGTTTTGCAAAATCTATCATGTGATCTCTGGCATTATTTCTTGGTCTCCATTTACAAATTTGTTCTTCTGAGTTGTGGTAAAATGTGTGTCCTCTGGTCACTCCACGTGTGAGTCTGTGGGCCTAACCTGATGTATCTACTCTAGAGTATCTGTAAGTCAATGAATACCTTCTTTCTGATGGCTCCCTTCACAAATTTGTTCCTCACATCAAATAGGGTGATCATATATCAAATCTCAATAGAGAAGTGACCACAACATCACATGACTGCCAAACCACTGAGAACCAAGGCACAACCAAGCTGACATACGATTTTAATCATAACACTACTCAACTGCATTTAATACATAATCTACTTCAGAAACTCATTTATCATCAAAGCCAAGTCTCCAATACAAAGACAAGTGCTCCCTTGCCTGCCTTTGCCTAGCCCTTTGTTGTGGTGAAATTTGTCATTTTTTTGTATCCTTTCTAGCCATGGTCTTGTAAATCTCACCCAGTCAGGTGTGGATCAGGGAGAAGATAATAGTGGTGATAGGTTATAAAGGTGATAGGTTAGTTTTGCCTTAAAACAGAGCCAATGCCAGAGTAGAGTAAAGATCTCACAGCACGAGAGACATAGCCAGGAACCAGCACATTTATTTTGCCTGGGAGCTTGTGCTTAGCAGCTTGTGGAACCATGAAAGAGAGAGGGTGAGATGTAATACTGAAAGCAAAGGGAAATCACAACAGAAACCCCTGAGTAGAGACTCACCAGCAGAGATCCAGCAACAGGAGAGAGTGTGATGGCAGTCCAATCCATGGAAAAAGTTGAATGCTTTTGGGCAGAGGTCAAGGACCAGAAAAAATGTAAGCATTTCCAAAATGAGGCTGTCCTGAAGTAAGGACTGTATCCTGTTTCTGAGTGTGAATTGTAACTGTTATTTTCGTAATAAATTGCATAGCTGTGAGCACTGAAGTTCTGTGTGTCAGTGCAATGAATTATTGAACCTAGCAGAGAAGCAGAGTCCCATGAGAGGGAAGGCTGGTGTCAGAATTAGTAATGATGGCTGATATTGGGTCTGATCCCTGCTCATAGGAACCAGCCTTAACTTGTTGACTTTGAATTTCCTTCCAATTTGTGATGTTAGAGGATTTCAGACACCACCTCACATCATTTGTGTGTGTGTCTAGTTTATTTAAGGAGAGTAAGAAGCAGACAACTCTGACTTCTGAGCAATCTTTGAAACAAATTAGAAAACATATACAGTCAGAAGCACTAACTGCATGGCAAAATGAACATTGTGCTCTCGGGAACTGAGGAATCCTCTTTTCTCCCTCCCCAAGAAAGTGAAAATCTAGGACTTGGAAATAAATTCCCTCTTTAACACATTGTCAAATGTCCTAACAGCCATTATAACTGAGCACATGAATGCAGACCAGGGACGGTCTCATGGAACAGCCTGCCTCAGCATATTCCTGTCCAGTCATTTCCAGGACCTCATTCTGCCTCGTGTTTCTTATTGTATATAGCACCCTTTCTGCTGCCATGACAACGTCACAGAGACCACAAGAGATTACACGAGAGCCTGACTCTGCAGTACTCCAGGATACTGTTCTATTCTCCGTTTTAAGTAAAGGGATGTTAGTGATGTCCTGGAAGAGGAATCTCAAGTTTTTCGGGGTAAGTCAAGTGCAGATCAGGGAGAACATCAATTATCTTGGTCATTTGGTACTGCTGTAACAAAAACACCATGAGTAAATGGCTTTAACAAACAAAAGTTTGTTCTTATACGGAATAATAGGCTATAAGTCCAAATTCAGGTGTCTGCTCCAGAGGAAGGATTTTCCTCTTTGTCAGCTCTGGAGGAAGACCCTTAGCTTTCACCAGTCTTTGGTCAGGGAGCATCCTGGTGCAGGAACCTCTCATCTGAGGGATGCCATCTACTCCTAGTGCTACTTCCTTGATGACATGAGGTTCCCAACTCTCCGCTTGCTTTCCTTTCCTTTTAGCTCTTGTAGGATAAAAGGTGGTGGAAGCCATACTCCAAGGAAACTCTCTTTACATTGCAACAGTGAGGTGACCTTAGGAAGGGATTTACAATCCCACCTTAATCCTCTTTAACCTACATCATAGGAAAATTACAAAATGTAGGGCGATCACACAATACTGATAATCATAACCCAGCCAAATTTCTATACATAATTTTTGGGGACACAATTCAATCCATGACACCAATGATGTAAACTCAAAACTAGTTGTACCTAATGACAAATACTGTCTCCTACAAGCCCCCTATCACATCATCTGATCTTTGGTACAGCAGTATTTGATGTTCAGTTCCTGCCACTTGAAGAAACAATAGCAGAATATTCTGTCACATTATGCTTCTAACCCATGGTCATCTGTGATAAATATTATTTAGTTTCCACATGGAAAAGCAGCAAAAGAAAAGATCAGATGTGGACTAGCTGGTACCTTTCACATGCCTTCCTAATACCCGATAGCTGCCTATTGTTAGTGTCTCTCCCTGGGGTCACTTTGTCAGCCAGTCCTGCTCAGCAGATGATGAAAACTCTTGCATCCTCCATATCTTTCCCTTCTGGATTCTTGGATGGATTTCCCTGACAATAATGAAGGGTGTAAAGACAGGCTAGTGGTAGTAGAGGGAGACTGAATATAAAACTTTATTTTTAGCTCTGGCTTCAAAGCACCAGGACAAAGTCATTGCAAGCACTTTAAATTTTTTTTAATGCCATAGGACAATTGTACTCCAAAACTCATAATTTTGACTTCTGTCTGTCTTCGCAGTATGGCTTCAGATCTCAGTTTCCAAGAACTTGTCATATTTGCTGTTTTCTTCATGGACTCTTTTTCCTTCATGCCATTTATGCCTGCTAGAAAAAGTTTTCTCACTCCTGTTTCTCCTGTCTGGGCATATGACAAAGAATAACAATTGTCGTAGGAATAGTCAAGATATTCTTGGCTTGTTATCAAGGGTACTGGTATAGGTTTTCTAAGCAAGTCCTGGCATAGCCTTTTTTTTTTTTACTTTGAAATTCTTGTGGAAATGGTAGAGAACCCAAGAGATGCTTTCAGTTACTATATTCATAGATCTTTACGTGGAAAAAAATGACAAGAGAATATCAAGAATGACATCTAGTTGCTCTAAAAACTTGAAAAAAAAAGTAATTCAGTGGCTGATAAAAGGTTGGCTTGGGCCCCATTTTTGTGGTGGATAATTGGTTTTTATTTGTTATCATTCCTAGGCCTTCCAGATCTTTTATGGCTTGATAAACTTCAGCTTGGGAATAACAATGCTGTGTGTCTCACTGTTATTTTATGGACAAGTACCCACTTCAGTATACATAGGCTACCCAATGTGGGGGTCAGTAGTGGTGAGTAGAGTACCCTGTGAAATAATTGGTAGTGTCCTAACACTATCTTATATTTATTTGACCTGGAGAATGCATCTAACTTCCTCTGACTCAGTTTCTTCATATTTAATGTTGGAATAATAATATAAATGAACACAGAAAATTAGGCAAGTTAAATATGTAATATATATCAGTTATAGTATTTTATAGTAACCTTACAGTAACATGTAACCAAAAACCCAATCAGAATGGATTACGTATCAAAAGCTTGGGTTATTTCAAAATACAAAAGTCAGCGGTGAGTCATTTAAAGGTTGATCCTCAATTGGTGACTCAAGACCTCATGACGGATTCCTGGGAGACCATATCAGACTTCTTGACTTAGCTCAGTGTTCAGAAATGTTTTATATGCACATTCTGAGACCAACCACGGGCAATGGGGATAAGCTTGCCATTATTGGTTTGGACTCATCGAGATTCATTGCTGTGACTGGAGAAGGTTCATTCTTTCTTGAAACTCATGGGATACTAAACAAAATGATGGTTTTATTGGCAAGGGAAAGTAAGGGTTTTTATGCAGGCAATTTCTAGCCCAATGACTGCCAATTCTCAGTAAATGGTCTAGGTTATTACATGAGAATATTAGATTAATTATGTTCTTTCTGATGGTGAATGCAAGGACATTCTTCATGAATTTGTCATTATCAGCCTAGTAAACCATATGATTTACTGGTTCACAATAGCCAACACCAGTTCACTTCATTTCACTAATATTACCAGGTCTTAGTAAGTGGTTTAGATTATTAAATGGAAGTATTAAATCAATTTTGTTTTGTAAGTTTAATAAAAATAACTATAATTGAAATTACATTTAAAAACATAATTAAAATTAAATTTAATACTATTTAAAAAGTACCCCCCTAACAGACAGACAGAAATTCTCCGAATATTGAGAGTACAAGTGAGAATGAAATGACAAGTGTCATATACTAACAATAGAAGAAAACCTTGTAACAGCATTTATATTAAAAACCAGGGAATTGATTCAGATATTCAGGAGCTTCCCTTTCTTTATCTCTGTTAAGTTGAGAGGAAACCCTGTTGGCATAGTGGTTAATGCTACATCTGATAACCAAAATGTCCACAGTTCAAACCTGCCATGTGCTCTTTGGAAATTCAATGGAGCAATACTACTCTGGTCTATAGACTTTCTGTGGGTTGAAACCAACTCAGCTACTTATGGTTTAGTTTTGGGGGTTTTGCCTATTTATACCAGCAATTTGGAGTTTGAAGTATAGCATCAGTCCTATGTCTGGGAATGGTTTACATACCTGTTAATAGTAATGCCAATAATACTAAAACTGGAAGCCCTGGTGACGTAGTGGGTTAAGTGCAATGTCTGCTAACCATAAGGTCTGCAGTTCAAATCCATTAGATGCTCCTGGGAAACTCTATGGGGCAGTTCTACCCTGATCTCTAGAGTTGCTATGAGTCAGAATCAACTCGACAACACTGGGTTTTGGGGTTTAATACTACAATCAAAAGCCAAACTCATTAACTTTGAGTCAATTCTGATTCAAAGAGACCTGATGGGATGGGCCTCAGTGTCTGCTAGGAGCAATTTGTAACCATGAACTACCAACCATTTAGTAAAATCAGATGCTTACCCAGTGGTCTCCAATGCAATTAATAGCTATCATTAAACACTTAAAATGATTCAGGTTCACCACAGTCTTTCCATGTGTTGTAAGGCAGTCACCTGTGTGTTAGCATGATTCCGGAAGCTATGGTACTAGTATTTCAAATACCTTCATGATCACCTGTGGTGGACATAGTTCAGCTCAGCCTTCAGACTAAAGCAGACTAGGAAAAAGCATCCAGTGGTTTATTTACAAAAGAATGAAAAAAGGAAATAAGGAGAGAAGAAAGGAAGGAGGGAGAGAAGGAGTGAGGGGAGAAGGAAGGAAAGAAGGGAGGAAGGAAAGGAAAGACAAAGGGAGGAAGGAATGAAGGGAGTCAAGGAGGGAGCAAAGAAGGAGAGGGAGGGGGGAAGAGGGAGGGAGAGAAGGGGACAGAAAGGGAGGAAGGGAATAAAGAATTAGATAATGAAAACCTTATGAACTGCAGTGGAATTTTTCTGATATACTACCAAAATATGAGCCCTCCGGGTTGGAAGGCACTCAAAAGATGGCTGGAGATGAGCTGCCTCCTCAAAGTTGACCTGTGTGGATGAAGCCAAGATTTGGGGAAATTTATTAGTTGATGTGACATGACTCAAGAAGAAATAGTTGCAGATACACATTAAAGAATTCAAACTTAGAACAAATGAAGTATGAATTTAGCTAAAGTGAAAATTGTCAAAAATTAAGTACAGTGCATGAAGATTGATATTTTAGGCATTTGTGAGTCTAAATAGACCAGTATTGGCCATTTTGAATCAGTTAATCATATGGTCTATTATGCAGGAAATGACAACTTGAATAGAAATAGTATTGCATTCATCTTCAAAAATAACATTTTAAGATGTATCCTGAAGTACAACACTGTCAATGATAGAATAATATACATATACTTACAAAGAAAACCAGGTAATATGACCATTATTCAAATTTTTGCATCAACTATTAAGGCCAAATATGAAGAAACTGAAGACTGGTACTAATGTATGGAGTCTGATCTAACGTACAATCAAGTTAATTACTGATGATTGGACTGCATAATTTGAAAACAGAGAAGACAGAACAGTAATTAGAAAATATGGCCTTGGTGATAGAGATGAAGCAGGAAATTACACAAATGAAATTTTGCAAGACCCATAACTTCTTCATTGCTAATACCTTTTTTTAACTACATAAATGGCAGCTATACATATGTTCCTCACTGGATGGTAAACATAGGAATAAGGTCACCTGTACATATACAGAGAAATGGTGGCAGCTCAATACTGTTATTCAGAACAAGGACAGGTCCAATAGAAGGATAGACCATCAATTTTTATTTGAAAGTCCAAGTTGTAACTGAAGAAAATTTGAACAAGTGTGGGACAACCAAATAGCAAACTTGAGTATATCCCACTTGAATTGAGAGACTGTAGGAAAAGTAGATAGAAACACTGAACACTAATATCCCAAGACCATGTGAATTGTAGAATGACATGAAGAACATCATACACAAAGAAAGCAAGAGGTCATTAAAGAGACAAGAAAGGAAGAGAAAACCAAAATGGATGATGGAAGAGAAACTCACTCTTGAACACTGAGTAACTAAAGCAAACAGAAGGAACAATGACGCAAAACAGCTGAACAGAAAAAATTCAAAAGGTGGCTTGAGAGGACCAAGTAAAGTATTTTAATAACATGTGCAAATAACTGGAGAAAGAAATCCAAAAGGTGTGAAGACACTAGGCATTTCTAAAGTTGAAAGACAAGAAGAAATTCAGGCTTCAGGTTTCCATATTAAAAGTTTCAACAAGGAAAATATTAA
>KN677232.1:522321-542967 GCA_000152225.2 Procavia capensis | reverse complement strand
TCTTCTGACAGTCAATTTTGCCTTTTCTTTCTTTCCTCTCTTTTCAGTGACTTCCTGTCCTCTTCCTGGACAGTATCTTTAATGTCATTCCACAATTCATCTGGTCTTCACTCATTAGTGGTCAACACATCCAATCTGTTCTTGAGATGGTCTTTAAACTCAGGAGGGATACACTCAAGGTCATGCTTTGGCTCTTGTGGCCTTGTTCTAATTTTCTTCAGTTTTAACTTGAACTTGCATATGAGCAGTTGATGACCTGTTCCGCAGTCTGCACCTGGTCTTGTCCTGACTGCTGATACAGAGCTTTTCCATCATCTTTTTCCACAGATGTAGTTGATTTGGTTCTGAAAAAGGTATTTGCAATGAAGAAGTTGTTAGTCTTGCAAAATTCTGTCATGTCATCTCCAGCATTATTTCCATCACCAAGGCAGTATTTTCCAACTACCAATCCTTCTTCACAGTTTCCAACTTTGGTATTTCAGTCACCAGTAAGTATCAATGAATACTGATTGCGTGGTCCATTAATATCTGACCACAAAAGCTGGTAAAAATCTTCAGTTTTTCATCTTTGGCCTTAGTGTTTGGTGCATAAATTTGATTGATAGTTGTATTAACTAGCCTTCCTTGTAGGGTATGGATATTATCCTCTCACTGACAGCATTATGCTTCAGGACAGATCTGGAAATGTTCTTTTTGACAATAAATCCAACACCATTCCTCTTCAAGTTTTCATTGCTGGCGTAGTAGACCATGTTACTGTTGGATTCAAAATGGCCATTACTGGCCCATTTCAGCTCACTAACACCTAGAATACCAGTGTTTATGTGTTCCATTTTCTTTTTGACCAAACTTTTTAGAGAGGAGTTAATTCTAATAGCACTGAAGCTATTTCACAACATAGAAAAGGGTGGAATACTCACAAATTTATTCTATGAAGGAAGCATAACCCAATATCAAAGCCATGTAAAGACAGTACAAGAAAAGAAATTGCAGACCAATATCTCTGATGAGCCTAGATGCAAAAATCCTCAACACAATCTTAGCCAATAGAATTCAACAACATACTAAAAAAATAATTCACCTTGATCAAGTAGGATTCATTCCAGGGATGCAGGGTTGGTTCAATATCAGAAAAAACAATATAATAAACCACATAAATAAAATAAAGGATAAGAATCACTTGATTTTATCAATTGATGCAGAAAAGGCATTTGACAAAGTGCAACACCGATTCATGTTAAAAACTCTCAATAAAGTAAGAATAGAAAAGGAAATTCCTCAACATAATTAGAGGTATCTACACAAAGCCAACAGCCAACATCATCCTGGAAGGAGGGAGACTGAAAGAATTCTACCTGAGGAAGGGAACCAGACAAGGATGTCCATTGTTATCACTTTTATTCAACACTGTGCTGGAGGTTCTAGCCGGAGTAATCAGACAAGATAAAGAAATAAAAGGCATCTGCATCAGTAGAGAAGGAATAAAAGTATCCCTGTTTGCAGATGACACAATCTTATACACAGAAAACCCTAAAGAATCCATAAAGAAACTACTACTATAACTAACAGTTCAGTAAAGTATCAGGATATAAGATAGATAAATCAGTAGGTTTCATTTACACCAACAAAGAAACCAGGAGAGGAAATCGTGAAATAAATACCTTTCACAAGAGACCCCAAGAAGATGAAATCCCTAAGAATAAATCTAACCACAGATGTAAGAGATCTATACTAAGAAAATTATAATGTTCCCTTGCAAGAAACCAAAGTAGACTTATATAAGTGGAAAAACCTACCTTGCTCATGGATAGGTAAACTTAATATTGTGAAAATGTCTAGTCTACCCAAAGTGATCTATATATACAATACATTCCCAATACAAATTCCAATGTCATTACTAATGAGATGGAGAAACAAATTACCAACTTTATGTGGAAAGGGAAGAAACCTCAGATAAGTAAAGGACCACTGAAAAAGAGGAACACAGTGGGAGGCCTCACACCACCTGATCTGAGGATCTGTTACACTGCCATTGTAGTCAAAACAGCCTGATTTTGGTACAAAAACAGATATACAGACCAATGGAACAGAGAATCCAGTAATAACATTATCCACCTATGAACAGCTGATATTTGACAAAGGCCCAAAGGCTGTAAGCTGAGGAAAATACAGTCTTTTTAACAAATGGTATTGCTAACATTGGGAATCCATCTGCAAAAAACTGAAACAAGACCCACGTCTCACACCTTTCACAAAAATTAACTCAAAACAGATCAAGACCTATGTATTAAATCTAAAACAATAAAAATTATGAAAGAAAAAATAGGAACAATACTGAAAGTTCTAATATATGGCTTAAACAGACTACAAAATCTTACTAAGAATGCACCAATAGCAGAGGAGAAAATAGATAAATGGTACTAATTCAAAACACACAAAACAATAAAAGTTGCCAAGGCTATGGAGAGACCGGTACTCTTCTACACTGCTGATGAGAACGTAAAATAGTACAACCTCTTTGGAAAGTAATTTGGCACTTAATTGTGCTCATGAGGAATCTGTAGCTCAAAAGGCAGTTGTACAAAAGGAACATGGGGCTACTGGATGGTTTAAAGTCAGGAAAGGTGTGTGTCAGCTTGTGTTCTTTCACCATACCCTTTCAATCTGGATGCTGAGCAAATAATCTGAGAAACTGGGTTATATGAAGAAGTATTGAATTGGAGGAAGACTCATTAACAACCTGCAATATGTAGATGACATATCTTTGCTTATTGATAGAGTACTTAAGCACTTAAGTACTTAAGTACTTAAAGCACGTGCTGACAAAAAAGTAGCACAGCCTTTATTATGCATAAACTTCAACATAAAGAAAACAAAAATCTTTACAACATTATGATAGATGGAGAAAAGATAGAAGTTGTCAAGGATTTTATTCTACTGAGATCCACACTCAACACACATGGAAGCAGCCATCAAGAAATGAAAAGGTGCATTGTATTGGCCAAATCTTCTGTAAAATACCACTTTAACTGTTAAAAAAAAAGTTACCTTGAATACTAAGATGCACTGGCTTAAACCTTGGTGTTTTCAATTACCTCATAAGCATGCAAAAGTTGGACAGTGAATAAGGAGTTTGACACTGGACAGTGAGTAAGGAAACTGATGCTTTTGAATTCTGTTGGTGGCGAACAATACTAAGTATACCCTGGACTACCAAAGGATGGAAAAAATCTGTCTTGAAAGAAGCAGAACTAGAATGCTCTTTAAAAGTGAGAACGGCCAAACTTTGTCTCATGTACTTTGGATATTTTATCAGGAGGGATCAGTCCCTGGATAAACACATTATACTGTGTAGAGTACAGGGTCATCAAAAAAGAGGAAGACATTGTTTAACAAGGAGGGTTGACAAAGTGGCTTCAACAATGGGGTCAAGTAAAGCAGTGATTGTGAGGACAAGGCAGGACATGGCAGTGTTTAGTTCTGTTGTATATTGAGTAGCTATGTGTCAGAACCTACTCTAGGGCACCTAATCACAACAGCAAATGTCTTGAGATGAGGTGTTTACTAAGTTATCATGTTGTTTCATTAGTTAGCCTATTTTTATTTTTGGTACTAAAATACAATTTTTGAAACTTTTGAAGTAAAGCTGTCAAAACAAACTCTGAAATTCAAACAACTGAATAATTTAGTGCAGGGATTCTGTTTACTTGATGCTAGCAATTTTTGCCGAAAGGAAAATTACACAATCATTAATAACATGATTAATCCTCCCATCTTAACCCAATATTGCAAGGACAGAGTAGCTGGGGCAGGGGGCCGGGGACCGGGCACCCAGCGGAAAGCAAAAACAAATGCCACAACGAACAACTAGCAAAGACAGAACACAGCACTCCACATTGGTGAGTGGCATCTGGGGTCTTAGAAGCTGCCAAGCTGCCATCTGAGGGTACATTGAGCTCAGCAGGAATGGATGATTACCAAGGACCAAAATGACATGGGGAAATGAGAACCCAGAAGACAGAGAAACCCATGTGAGTGGGTGACTACATTGACTTGTGACCAGAAGAACTGGGTGGTGCCCAGCAACCACCAGTGATGGCTGTGACGGAGCTCACAAAGTTGAGTCTCAATGGCAACACAAGGATAAAACGGGGTGCACCCTGAGATCTCCACTAGAAGACAACAATTGATGGTCCAGGGGCCTTGGGTTTCCCCTGGAAGCATGGCAGCCTTGATGCTGCCCCTGTCCATAAATCATAATGGAGGTCAACTCTTTGGACAGGAACAGATAGGACTTGGTGACACAGAGTGACCATGTCATGTGTGCACTTTATGGTTCTATGCATCTATAGGATGTCGTCCTTCTGACCTCTTACTGGAGGCAGGGGAGTGGGTGGGAAGAAGGGGATAGGAGATTGTTGGGAGGATAAGACATGTGTGGAGCAGAGAGGAAGAGTGTGCTGTCACCGGGCAAGGAGAGCGGTGGGAGCTGCGTATAGGTGGGCATGTAAATTTATACGGGAATGTACATTTTCATTCAATCATAATAAAATAAAGAAAAGATAAAATTAAGATTAAAAACAAAACAAAAAATGAAATAGTAAATCTTAATCATCTAATAAGGAATTTGCAATTTCCCTTTGCCATTATTTTATCCACAAATTTTAATAGCTATTTTAAAAGAGATTAATGTTAGTTTCTTTCTTTTTTAAATATCTTGTTCAGATTGGCAGCAGTATTAGTCTTATTTGAGGAATTTAGACTCTTTCTTTATACTTGAGTGTTCTGGATTTGTACATATACCTTTGCTACTAGCTGTTGTTTGAAAGGCTTGATAAATTTCCCCATAAATCCCTCTGACAGAATGTTTCTTCTTTCTCTTGACAATGTAGGGATTATGTACAAATTTATATGTTTCTTCTAAGATAATTGGTCAATTTAATATTTCTGTCTATTTCAGAGGTAAGTTTTGGTAAATTACAATTTCAAATATTTGATTAAAATTTTACTTTCAGTTTTATTTTTTGTTGCTAGTTTATTGCTTCTGGATCTGTGTCAGTTGCCACAGGAAAGAGAAATACAAAACGTCTGGTGAGAAATGTTTCCTGTTTTATTTTCTTTTTGTACCCCCAAATGATCAATTAATGATACCTAATGGCCCCATAATTTAAATAAGCAGGAGAGATTGTGAGATTACACTGGTTAAATTTGTCTTTTCAAAACAGCTCATAAGTCAATTGGCCAATGATAGAATTTGTGACAAAGGGCTGAATATTTTGTTGAGGTAGTTACTGAGAAGATCTTTATGAAGATACAAAGGATTCCCTCTCTGCAACTTGAGGTCTAGCCCATGATGATGACACTGCTTTGATGTGACATAATATTTATTAACTGAATGATTAAAATGATTAATAAAATTGAATCCTAAAAAGGATTTTGATTCAGATTACAATAAAATAAAATCCATGCTAAGGCTATTAAAGAAGTAATTTTAAAATACAACTTTCATGCAAAGCTACCTTTCACAAAGCCAATAAAAAACAAGAAACGAATTTCATCAAATGTTATTTTCAAAAGACCTCATTTGAAAATTCTTATTTATAAATAATAACCTATGAAACGTGGTTGCAATGACCTTTCCAGAGCTGCCTCTCAGGCTTCTTGTCCAGTTAGACCCACTAAGATGGCCTGCAGTGGCATCCAACCTTTTACTCTCTCCCGAGCAATTTAAGTTTTTGTAAAAAACCTTCACAGCTTTTCCCAGGAGAAGAGACTGTATGGCAGGGAATACATAGGAGAGGGAAATAAGGTGCAGAAGGCATAGAAGCATGAAAGGAGAGCAGCACTGAAGAATGATACGCAATCATGCACAGCAAGTAGAACTCGGTAGGCGATGGACACAGTGTATGTGCAGCAGAAATATAAAGAGCATTGTAAGTCCCTCTAATGAGATTGCTAGGAGTGTCACCTGAAGGATGTTAAGTGTGAGAAAGATGAGATCATATTTGTGTTTAGCCAAGGGAGGTAGAAATGGTTTGTACCTTACCTCTAGACTAAAGATAGACATTCAAACCCACCCAGCAATGCTGTGGAAGGAAGACCTGGCAGTATGCTCTGCATAGATTCCAACTAGAAAAATTCACTGAAGTCTTCCTAAAACTGCAAAATAGTTTAACTACAAAAATGTCTGCCTTGAGCATTATGCTTTTTAAAAAACTATCACTATGGGATCAAAGTGACTACAGAAACTTCAAGGTTAGACAGAAACCTTAGTGAGCAGAGATCATATGTTAAATGAATGAGGAATAACTGAGAAAAAGAGGGGGAGAATGGTTGTATGATGCCAAGGATGTAATCAATGTCAAAGATTTACATACACTGAAAGTGTTGAATTGGTGCAGATTTTGTTTTATGTATTCTCAACAATGGCACATCTTGTGGTGCAATTATACTCTGTACCACGTGGAGTTGCCATGAGTCAGAAAGTGTATGGCAACGGATTTGAGGATTTTTTTTTTTTTAATATATAAGTTAGGAGGCTAGTCCTGGGGAAGCTGGCTGTGTTGGGGTAGAAGCAGGCAACGTGAAGGAAGGAGATATATCTGAGAATATTGCTGTACCATTTTTATTCCTTTCTAGGTCCAAGGTAACCTAGGACTAAATATCCTGAGCTCAGTCATTGCCATCACAGGGATCGTACTCTGTGCCTTGAGTGTCAGTACTTTTGCAGTGAAGGACTCTGATTGTGACTACACTCAGACACCAGAAAAATGTGAGATGATTAAATTCATGTTAATGGTGAGTGCTTTCTCTTTTTGAGGAGTACAAATGCTTGTTTGCATAATGGTTAAGTGCTACATCTGGTAAGCAAAAGGTCAGCAGTTTGAATCTATCAGGTGCTCCTTGGAAACTCTATAGGATGGTCCTTCTGTGTCCTATAGGGTTGCTAGGAGTTGGAGTTGACCCAATGGCAGTGTTTCTTTTATGATTGAATGAAAATGTATGTTCCCATATAAATTTGTATGTTCACCTATATGCACCTTCCACTGCTCTCCCTGCATGGTGACAGCACACTCCCCCTTTCTGCTCCATACATGTCCTATCCTTCCAACAGTATCCTATTTTCTCCTCTCCACCCAGTCCCCTTCCTCCAGTAAGAGGTCAGCAGGACAACATCCTATAGATGCCTAGAACCATAAAGTACCCACAAAATATGGTCACTCTGTGTCGCCAAGTCTAATCCATTGCTGTCCGAAAAGTTGACCTTCATTATTATTTATGGACAGGGACAACACCAGGGCCAGGGGCCATTTTTATTTATTTATTTATTGTAGGAGAAATAGAAATCCAGGTGGCATAGTGGTTAAATGCTATGGCTAAGAATTTTTTGGCAGTTCATATCCACAAGGCATTCCTTGGAAACTATATGGAGCAATTCTACTCTGTCCCATAGGTCCCTATGAATCAGAATCAACTCAGTGGTAATGATTTGCTTTGGTTTGGGGTAGTAGAAGCAGGCCACTGGAGCCACCTGGTGCTGGCAAAAGTAACAATCAGCATTCTTGAATTGCTACCTCATTTAGGGAATTTTGAAGCCATTGAGAAATAGGGCAAACTTTTTTTGAGGAGTTAGTGCTACATCACAGAGAATAAATCCCTTGTTTATTCTCTGTATGTGATTTGACAAAGTGGGGGAATAAAGCTCGTATTTACTGAACACATACATCTAACAGATACTATGCTGGGTAAAATTTTATTATTTAACTTTACAATTCTCATCGTTAGGTACTGTTATTCTCTTCCAAAACTGAGTTTGATATCAATCCTTATATTTCTCCAGACCTTCCTGATGGAGTTTATGATGGAGTTACCTTGTTCTCTATCTAAAGTAAAATTGTCATGAACGTTATCCTACAAGTGATATGTAAGCCAGTGTCCTTCTAAACACCTCTAGATGTTCTTGCATGACATCATTTCTATCTCCAACATTCTGCTTCTGGACAATTCTCAATCTTCATTTTGTATTTTGCAACTTTTCTGTCCCACTTGTCCCATATGGATACTATCCTAACACTTTATTTTCCAAACTGATACTGTTACAGATTGAATTTTAACCCTCCAGAAGATGTTCCAGTCATGTTCTCTGTACTGTGAGGATGACCCTGTATTTCCTTGTTACGTTAATCAAGACATTCCAGAGTAGGACTGATCTTAAAGCTAATCCCTTCTGAGAGGTGTCTTACACAAGAGAAAAGATAACCACAAACACACATAGGGAGAAGACAACTTCCATGTGAAGACTGATCTATAAGCTAAGAGGTACATGACTGGCAAGATCTTTGTAGTTAAAAGTATGTAGATAGCACATTAGCTGGAAACATAAGGTAGAAATACGTGAAATTTGCTGGTACCCAACTATACTTGACCTAGGAAAATAGCAATTTTTTAGACTCAAAAGAATACATATTTGTTACTTTTTGTTGAAAATGCAGCCTGACATCTGGTTTTGTGAATACAGTTTCATCGAAACAACCTCACTCATTTGCTTATGGTTGTGTATGGTTGCTTTTATGCTACAAGTAGGGAACTGAATAGTCAAAACAGAGGACTTACAGCCCACAAAGCTTTAAATATTCACTATCTGGCCCCTTACAGAAGATGTTTATCAACCCCTTGCCTACCTCTCTATACGATGAGATCCTTGAAGACAAGGAAATTGTTTATTTGTTGCCGTGCATTCAGTGCCTACAACAATGCCCAAAATACAAAAGTTACCGAATACTTATTTGTTGAAGGGATGACTCAATGGATAATAAAATAAATACAAATACAAGTTCTGACAATTAAGTCTGCGAGTTTCATTGTTCTAAGGGCTACATAACTTGTTACTGAATATCACAATGGTCACCTTCAAAGGACTCCAGTTGGAAAGCTACGCACTGATGGCATAGTTGATCCTTCAGAGCAATTGTAGAACTCTTTAGGGAATGGCCATTATACAAGGTGGCAAGGTTGTCAAGTTCACAAATTCAAATATATAGCTGTCTGTGAGGGAGTTTTTAGCCAGTAAACAAATTATTGTTTTGGAACACCCTCCCTACTCACCTGATCTGGCCCCCATTGACTTTTCTTTATCTGAATATAAAGGAAATATTGAAAGGAAGATATTCTGATGACATTAAGGTCGTCAAGAGTAATATGATGATAACTCTGATAGCCATTAGCCAGCCAAAGCCAAGGGACGTCATGAATTGGCTCCTACTCGACGGCACTTGGCTTTGGCTGGCTGATGGCTATTCCACAAAAAGAGTTCCAAAGTTGCTTTGAAGGGTGGACTAGGCACTGGTATCAGCACATAGCTTCCCAAGGGGTGTACTTCAAAGGTGACCATAGTGATATTCACCAATGGGGTATGTAGGACATTTTCTAGGATGAGTTTGCAAACTTAGTTGTCAGGTCCTTGTAGTCTTAGGTCCACTAGAGACTGTGTCATATCCTGTGCCTCTCATCCTTGCGTTCCTCCACACCAGACAGATAATCCCTGTGCAAGGAAAAGTTAAACTAAAGAATCCAGGGATCATTTCAGGATAAGAGCACTTTCCCAATGTCACTCAAATCTTAACGCTGGCTAAAGATTGGATCTACAGCTACTTCTCATAGAGTATGGATTAAAGACAAACTCATTTGCTATTGATTACTACATTGTTTCTTGTGTGCTGTCGAGATGCTTCTAACTCATAGCAACCCTAGAGACAGGGTAGAATGGCTCCATAGCATTTCTAAGGAGTAGCTGGTAGATTTCAACTGCCAACCTTTTATTAGTAGCCAGGCTCTTAACCACTACACCACCAGGGTTCCATTACTACATTAGCTTTTATTACTGCTGTGACAATTTAGCACAAATTTAGTTAATTAAAACAAAGCAAATATTGAAATAGATCTCACAATGAACAGCATTGGAAAGTAGTGAGGCTAGGGCATGATTATTTTATTAAGAATGAAAGTGATACAGTAGATGACTTTCACCAAGCCAACAGACGGCCAAAGTTCTGGCTGCAGTGTAATCCAGGTTTTCTGAACCCTGGACAGTCCTTTTTGTCTTTTGGTTCCATAACCAGTGATCAGTGTTTGGAACTTGTTATCTGTATCCTCATGCTCCTTTGTTATGAATTTGTTTCTAGGGTATGGATGGTGTAATGTTCTTTCCTAGTTTGCTGCAGTTACGTAATGCTCAGACCCTCATCATCCTTCAGTGGGCGCAAAGGAATCTGTTGTAACTGTGGTGGGGTGAGTATTGGACTTTCCTTAAAAATATCTGTATTAGTTTTCTCCAGCTGTGGAGGAAAATTAAGCAAACTTAGAGACTTCAAACAACACATATTTATTACCTACTAGTTTCCATAGGTTAAGATTTTGAGCACAGTTTAGCTGGGTCCACTCCTCATGGTCTTACAAGGCTGTAATAAAAGTGTTGACTGGTGTTGTAGTCTCATGTGAGGCTGATGATCCTGTTGCATGTTCCCATGGTGACATTGACTTATTTTCAGCGGTAGAACTCATGGCTACTACATCTCAGGGGCCAGCAGGAAAGGAAAAGTCTTTTCTGCTTTAAAGCTCCTTTAAAGTGGTAACTTAAATAGGTCAGGTCCACCTAGAAGAGAGAATGTCTCTTGTGATAAATTCAAGGTAAACTGATGAGTAACCTAATCATGGAAGTGATACTTCATCATATTCACATATCCACCGTATATTCCAAGGAAAGGGTATTGTAAAAGGGTACGTGTCATTGGTAGGTCATCTTAGAATTCTGCCTATCACAGTGGCTAAGGACAAGCTATTTTTTTTCACCATCCTTAGGCTCTCAAAGGGCCTTCCTTCTTAGTCTAGATTTGATAATGCTTCACAATAGAGAGGTCTCCAAGGTATGCAAGAAATTAGTCCACTGTCCTATTATGGCAACGTTTAGGCTACTGGGGAAATGTGGAGATTTTAAATATCTCTATCCATTTGCCCACACAACTCAGTCTCTTACCCTGAGGCCAATAGCTGATCCTCCTGCTGTTAAGCAGAAGAAATGTCACTCAAAGAGAGGCTATGGAAAAGTGAAAGGAGAGAAGGGTCTTGTCATGGGTTGAATTATGTCCTTTCAAAAATGTGTATAGTGTATTGGCTGGGCCATGATTCCCAATATTGTGTGGTTGTCCTCTATTTTTTTTATCATAATTTTTGTATATTATGTATATTCTAATCTCTACCTGTGGCTAGTGGGGAAAGATTGGATTATGTTAAAGAGGATTAGGGTGGCTTCGTGACACTATTACTAAGGTCACCTCTCTGATCTAATGTAAAAGGAGTTTCCCTGGGGTGTGACATGTACCACTTTTTAATCCTATGACAGATAAAAGGAAAGGAAAGGAATCAGAGTTGGGTGAATGAGAAGACTCTAGAAATGAGAGTTTCTTAGTAATTCCCAGTGACTCTGTCATTTTTGTTTTCATTGAGTGAGATATTTGGATATCACATCAAACTCCTCAGTAATCTTCCAATGACAACATTTAGTCTGGTAATCCATTTTGCTGCTAGAGTGGCTACAGAGTGGGAAACTTGCTCCTGCTCATCTACCAGTGTGTATCCAAGACAAGAACAATGACTTGGGACTTCACAAAGTCTAACTTTCTTCCTTTTCCTTACCCCATTTCATGCTGAATTTTTGAAAGGATGTCTAGAATCTTACTTAGTTTCCTGTTGACTCTTGTCCTCACTCTGATCCAAGTGATTTTTGTGATACTTTAGTCACAGCCAGCAAATCACAGTCTGGTTGTGATGTTGTCATCAGCATTGTGCTTCCTTCGAGTTTATACCCCCCAAACCCTACAAATCGATTTTACTTGTAACACATGAGGCTTCCAAGTCTAGGGAACAACAGGAAGGCAAGAAACAGTAACAGCAACAACTTTCTTTCCTAGAGTCTCTTCTTTCAATTCTCAATACTTTCTCTCTTGGTGACATTCTTTCTCAATTAGAAAAAGAACTCTATATTTACCTTAACATCTTAATTTACTGAAATTGTTGGACACCATAAACCAAATATACATTTGATCCACTTGCAGAACCAGAGAAACAACCATTATTGTAACCACAATCACAGATCCACGCCACCTGTCTGCAAAGCCACTACTGAGATAGGAAGTGAGGTGACTAAATGAGAATGTTTGTTGAGTGCCAACACACAAGAGGGAATGGGGAATCAGTTCCTCCAAAGCTTGCCTGCATGTATAGACTAAGCCTGGAGGTTATATAGGTTGATTAAGGGGGAGAGGGGTTTCCTAGTGCATGCAAGTAATTCTTTCAATGTTTCAACAGTATTTTTTGTGGGGGTCTCCATGGCTCCAGGAAGTCAGAGCTTGATAATCATCCAAACTACCTGGTGATTTGGTTGAATAGTGTTAGACAATAACTGAAAGGGGATAAACAGAATGATTAATCAATATTCCCAAGAGGAAAGAATAGCTGTGTGACTTATGACCAGTACAAGGTAAATTCTAATGGATAGGCGAAATCAAGCTCTCAGTACTCAATGTTTATAACAAGATTGTCTTAACTACTGTGCTACTGTTTGTAGTAAGATGGAGTTGGGCTGGCCAAGGGCCTCCTTTTCAACTCCCCCCTTCTGTGAATACCTTCTCATTCATGGGAAGAGGGGCACCAAACTCCTCTAGCTACTTCCTGCTGATCAGGGGCATTGACTAGGGATGTCTTTTTATTCACAGTAAGGTGAAGGTGTATTTTGGAAAGTAGCATCTCGCATGATGAGTGTCTGCATGTAGGAAGAGGATAGGGCATCCGTCATGAATACCCCTTCTGTCTGGAGGATGTGACTAGCTCCTCTCAGGATCATTTTAACAAGACATGGTACACAAACGCAGATTAAAATAATCACCATTATGATAGTGAATAGTGGTGTCTGTCAAGATTTTAGAGACGGGAACAAATTAGACAGCCACCTACTCCAAGGCTGCCAATTTGGGTCTAGGTGAGTCTAATCAGTCACCTTACGGATTTCATTTAGATTTTGTAAGGGTATTGATACAGGAAGGAGTATTATAATTGAGTACTGGGACAGCCAGAGAATGAATTAGAGCTCTTGAGTAGAGCAGATGATGGCAAATCCAACAATTTTTAAGTCTACCCCCCTTAGTGACTGCTTGGGACATGGATATCTTGTCATTAGAGGATGAGTCCCATCCATTAGGTTGAAATCTTATTATAACTTGAAACCCTTGTCCCCTCAGAACCTCAACAGCTTGAGGGGTCACCTTATGAAATTTCACACAGAAATAAGTGCCTTTATCAAGGGGAGTGGTATCAGAGATCACAATAGAAAAATACATGTTATTCCCCTGCGTAGTATAAGCAACAGGGAAAATGTGAGGATATTTATTTTTTGTTTCTCAAGCTATAATAATTTCCCCTCCTGAAGTTTGCTTCACCCATCCTATTGGTCCCACAGGAGTTAAGGCAGAAACAGTGCAAGTGTCGGGGTCTCATTAGTCACCACAGTGAGAGTTCATTCTGTCTGAAGTAAAGTTCAGACACTTCTGTCAGATTCTGGAAAAGGAGAAATAAAAAACATCATATTGTTTTTGAATTTGTACTTAAGCCTCTCCACTGGCATGCAGGAATATTTGTAATGAGCCTCTTTGTCTTCTCTTTGTTGTGTTGTCCAGGTTGTAAGGGAGGGCTAGCCTTAATCTGGGTGCGACGTATCCAGGCCACTACCTCAGCAAGCTTCACAGAGGGGTGGGTGGTCAATAGGACCTCATGTAGACCTTCCCACTGTGGAGAAAACTGGTCTTTAGGATGCCGTTGTCTCCGCACCTTCAGTAAGACTTGGTCGTCAGGCTTGAACCCGTGGAGGGGAACACAGGCTGGAAAAGATAGTCGAGAGGAAGTTTATTGATTAATAATAGTAAAAGCTTCTCTCAGAGAATAGACCTATTTTTGCTTCTCCACCTCTGCAGCCACTGAGGTTGGAAGCATGAACTGTTTTAAGAATGGTCTCCTATATGTGAACTCATAAGGGCTTAATTTAAACCCACTTCTTGGGGCTACGCGAACCTGGAGTAGGGCAATAGGCAATACCTGAATCAATGCTGAAAAGTTCTCTTGGCAAAGCTTAGCCAATGTCTTCTTTAAGCTGTGATTCATCTTTTCTGTTTTTCTCATTGACCGGGGTCTCTAGGCAGAATGTAGCCTCCACACTATTCCCAGTGCTCTGCTTACATCTTGGGTTACTCGGGCAATAAATTGTCTCACCATTATCACTCTGGATAATTAGAGGGTGTCTGAACCTTGTCAAAATATCTCTCAGAAGATCCTTGGTCACTTCTTGGGCTTGCTCAGCCTGACAGGGGAAAGTTTTACCCATCCACAGTATGTGTCCACAAAGACCAGTAGGGACCGAAAATTTCCTGAGGCTCGAGGTGTAACAGTGAAGTCCACCTGCCAATCTTCTCCCATATCTGTCCCACGGAACTGGATCTCTGGTCCTGAGGTGCGTGGGGTGTTCTTTGAATTATTTAGGGCACAGAGGAGATACTCTGAATAGTCTTCTGAATAGTCTTTTAGAGGCTAGGCCCAGCTATTATTTGTTGCATCCACTTTATGCTGGCATCCTGACCATAGTGAGTGCTATCATGGAGAACAGAAATTATATCTCGCACCTGAGCTTTGAGTACTAGGACTTTTCTGTCTGGACCAATCAGCCAGTCAGTGTTTGGGCTGAAACAAAATCCTCATTCCTCAGCTTCTTTTAAATCCTGAGAAGTACCAACAGGTATAGGAAGATGTGGGGAAGCAAGGGTGGCAATTGGGCTGAATTGGTTGGAGTGCAGTTTTCTTAGCATCAGGATGTCTTTCTATTTCCCATGACCTCTGGAGTCCTGCCCCATTGGTGGCCAAGGCAATAGATAACTTCTACTTGGTCAGGGTCTCCTACAGCCTGTAGGAGTTTCAAAATTCTGGGCACATGTTTTTTCTCTCGATTTGCTGCAGTGAGAAGGCCTCGTTCTCTCCACAGGGTCTCAGGAGCACGTAAAACCAGATGAGCATACCGACTATCAGTGTATATGTTCACCATCTTCCCTGTAGCCAGGCGAAGGCCAAGCCTATCAACGCTGTATTTTGGGCCAAAGTACCTGGGGGTAGAGGGCCAGCCTCCAACACATCAGTCAGAGTCACTACCGCGTATACAACCCTTCTTTTCTCTCTCATCATGTAACTTCTTCCATCGCTGTATATTTCAACCTCTGGGTCATCAAGAGGAACATCAGAAAGATCAGGGTGGCTAGAACAGAACTCTTCAATGATTTCTAAACAGTCATGCTGAGGAGGGCCCTCCACAACAGGCAGCAATGTGGCTGGATTCAAAGTCATCACCGCCCATAAAGTTATGTTTGGATGGTCTAATAGGATGGCCTGATATTTCTCCATCTGTTCTGCTGTTAACCAGAATCCCCTCTTCTGTTCTAGGAAGGGGAGTACTACATGATGGGTATTTATCATCACTTGCTGTCCCAGAGTAAACTTCTGTGCTTCTTGGAGCAAATCACAGGTGGCTGTGACTGCCCACAGGAATGGGGGCGTTCACATGCTATAACATCTGTTTTGAAAAGGAAGCAACTGGTTGCTTTGTGGGCCCTAAAGTTTGGGTCAGGACCCCCATGGCCACTCTCTGTTTTTCATGAACAAACAGTTCAAAAGGCTTTTTGAGATTGGTGAGTCCTAGAACAGGGGCTGTCATTGGTTATGTTTAATCTTTTCAAAGGCTTGTTGGCACTCAGGCATCCACAGCAAAGGCTCACTTTCTTCTCCTTTTAATGTCTCATATAGAGTTTAGTGATTAGTCCATAGCCTAGTGTTTAAATGTGACAGAACCCTGTCATTTCTAAAAATCCTCATAGTTGTCACTTATTTGTTGGTGACTTCACCTGGACAGTTGTTTCCCTCCTGTCAGGCAAAAGATCTCTTTGTCCCTGGGAAATGTGGAACCCCAGATACTTGAGGTTGTGAAATTTGAGCTTTTCTCTTGGACACCTTATAATCACATTCAACTAGATAATTTAAAACGCGTACAGTGTTTTAGTCTGAGTCCTTTTTAGTTTCACTGGCCACTAGTATATTATTTGCCTGTTGTAAGATGATTCCTCCTTTCAGTTCTAAGGCCCTCAAGTCCCATGCCAGAATTTCTCCAAATATTGTAGGGGAATTCTTAAATCCTTGTACCCAAATCTGCCAAGTCAGATGTCTCTTTGTTCTAGTCTCAATATCTACCCATTCAAAGGCAAACAAAGGCTGTGACTCTGGGTGTAAAGGTATGCAGAAAAATGCATCTTTTAAGTCCAGCACTGAAAACCACGCACAGTTCCCAGGGATGGTGTTCTCTGATGCCAGGTCCCTTCAACCTGAGTCTTCAATGTTAGCACCCTCCCAGAGTGCCTGTAATTTGTCTTGTGGGAGCAGAGCCTGTACTCAGGGCGTTCCCACTTCCAATTTCCCAACTTTTTTGCAGTAGGTACATTGATATGTTTGCAAACACTGCCCTTGAAATGGCTTTGCCTGAAGATCCTTTTACTTTTCTTTCTGTATAACCTCTCTAATTTTATTTAAAGTTTTTTAGCTTTGGAGCCCCATTTCTTAATTCAAAATAATACAGTCCTGATAGCCCTTCCTTCCTCAGTGTTACAGTCCCATGCAGGGTCAGCCACAGGGACTGCTGCCAGACTGGCTGGGCGATCCCCACTGCCAGCCAGCCAAGTGCCGTCGAGTTGGATCTGACTCCATTAGTGGAATCTAAATTATGAAACCGATCGTCTCTTTCTGTGCCTGTTCCAATACCATGTGGCACTCCTCAGATGTTAGCAATGTATTGAGGAGACTGGAGTGCAGATGGACACTGTAGGCCTCGGATGCCTGTCAGAATTTACCCCAGTTGGTACTTCTATTAGGGGATATTGCCCTGCCTGGAGCCCAGAGGCTCCTTCACCAAGTACAATACCCTGATGGGTATGAGAGGGAGAAGCCATACCTGTAGTTGAGTCTACCCCTCTACTGGTCACAGTCTCTGCACCCTGCAGAGATCCGTCCCTTCAGAGGTTTCTGGGGAGGCCACTGGTTGTTGATCTCTCTGCCCATCACTTGAGACTGAAGGAGGAGCAGATGGAGGCATCCATCCCCCAAGGAGGGGATTGTCTTTTGAAGAATCCTGTAAAATTTTCTTACACAATTTCTTTCCTTGATACAGAATAGATTCATGTGGTTTCACAGACCGATATAGAGACGTAAATACTTGAACATTGGGGACTTCATCTCACTTTCTTTTTCTTTTACAGAATAAGTCTAGTTGTAAGATGGTGTTAAATTGTAAAGATACCATAACAGGCCAAATTTCTTGATCTCCCTAGATATATTGGGGCCATACATCATTATACAAATAAATCATCTCTTTCTTAGTCATGGATTCATAACTGTACTTTTTCCATCCAGCTTAGATGTAGTCCAAAGGGGAGCCTGATGGAATGAAAGAGACTCTTCCTGTGTTAACAGTCGGAGGTGGTTGAAGCCCTTTGTACCTTGCCTATTTAGAGGGAGCTTCCTTTGTCATTTTAAGGGACTACCTCTTTCCTGCTCCCCTAAACTTTCTGTCAAGAAGTGTTGAAATGTATCAGACCTCAGCTTTTTGCTTTACTGTACCAGGCAGTCACTGAGCTGTTCTTGGAAGAAAGACCAAACCCAACAGACAGGTTTTATCAGGCAAACCTGGCTATGATCCTGGACCAATTTCTCACGGTACTTTTCTGTAACTCCAGTTTGTTCTTTACCCTCACAGTCTAGCAGGTTTTGGCCACATTCACACAACACTCACCCAGCTCCTCTCAAACAGCCGACTCTTCACATACGTATCTCTTTGGACCACCCCAAAGGGGAACAGTTGGAGGTGATCAGTCTCCCAAAAACCAGGGGTGGTCCCCACTCACACACCAGACCAGGCCCTAGGAACTTCCAGAGGTCTAAACCAGGTGGGTCCTGCTCACAGAACTAGTAATGTTGGAATCCAGGGACAGGTTTTACCCCCAAACCTGGCACACCAGTCCAGCTCTGAGCACCACAGGGAGGGGAGCCACAGACCCAACACTCCGTAGGGATTTCCAGGTCCTGATTTACTCTGTGATTTGTTGGTGATTGGCAGCACTGAGGTGGAGAAGAGAGGGCAACACCTCTTCATGGGCGAACTAGCCCTGCGGCCTCTATATGAAGCAGGATTGTCCAATCTACATCCCCCACCAGGGCCACCTTGTCCTAAGTGGCCAAAAGGGGGTTTCCCTGTCCAGGCCACCAGAATTTGTAACCGCAATGGCTGATCCATGCTGCCTGTCAGCAAAGAGCCAATACTGAGACAGAAAGTGAAGTGATTAAATGCGGACATTTATTAAGTGCGGCCACACAAGAGGGAAGGGGGAATCAGTTCCTCCAAAGCTTGCCTATATGCAAACGCTAAGCCTGGAGGTTGTATAGGTTGGTGGGGGTGGGGATGAGGGGAAACGCTGGTTAGTATTTTTCCTGGTCCACACAAGTAATTCTTTTTGATGTTTCAACAATATTTTTTGTGGGGGCCTCCATGGTCCCAAGAAGTCAGGGCTTGATAATCATCAAAACTACCTGGTGATTTGTTTCAGTAGTCTTAGACAATAACTGGAAGGGGATTAACAGAACAATTAATCAATGTTCCTAAGAGGAAAAAAGAGCAGTGTGACTTATGACAAACCAGCACAAGGTAAATTCTAATTGGATGGGCGAAATCAAGCTCTCAGGACTCAAAGTTTATAACGTGGTTGTCTTAACTACTGTGCTACTGTTTGTAGTAAGATGAAGTCTGGCTGGCCAAGGGCCTCTCTTTCATTATCACTTAATATTAAGATATAAGAAACCGTAGTTCTTGGGCTTGCTACAGTTGCTACAAGTCCTAATCAGTTCACTGGCAATGGGTTTTTAGTGCTGGCTTGACCTAAAAGATGTCTGAGAACCTCAATCAGGTGCATTAGGAAACTGTACTGAGAGAAGAAACATTAGATTCTAATAATGACGACATCGTATAGTCAGGAAAGGAACATCTTGAGGTTGGCATTTAGGTGACTCACTATGTACTGATTCATTTAACAGGCTGTGACCAGCATGCCCTGAAATCCTCACATGGGAGAAACAGCATGTACTACATCATTTCCATCAGATTTAAAGCTGCCAACAGAGTAACAGCAATATCTTCTAGAAATCTCCTGACAGTAATGGAAGAACCCAATTTGAGAAAGTACCAAAATGCAACTCTGATGTTTAAAATTTATGTAATTTTTAATAAATTCAGAATAGTACTTTCATTTTCCTGAGGACTTAATGACTTCCTTTACGGTGTATTCATTAGAACAGGTGGTAAATAAATACAGTATCGTTCATTTAATGATTTAACAGCATTTGAAAGTTTCTGGTCATCTGAGGAGCATGTAATGGTGTGAAGTTTGCAAATAAGATTTGCAGGAAAAGGGCAAAAACATATTGCTGAAGTGAGACTCCAAGCATTACATATTTCTGCTTTCTTTGATAATATTATCTCCATTTTTAAGATTATTTTCCCCCACATTTGGGGATATAAAATGATTTTGCCTATAGAAAACTGAGATGCATGTCTTTCTTCTGTTTTTTTCCCTTTTCCTTTCATTCTTCCTTAACAAAGTACTTACAATAGCACATGCAGTGCTTAAGATGTTACTTGAGTATAAGCGCAGAAGGAGTAAATAACACACCATGGATCATATTCACTTTATATTTCCCTATCTCCTCCTCTCCCTTTCCTCCCCTCCTCTCTTCTCCTTCCCTCTCTTCACTTCCTGTCCCCTGCTGTCTTCATCTGTCAGTGCTCCTAACCTCTCCTAGCTTTTCCTCTCTCATCCTCTCCTCCACCCCTCTGTATTACTTCATCTACTTCTCCCCTCTCTCTCACTCTCTCCTTCTCCTTCTCCTCCTCTACCTACTCCTTTTTGTCTCTCTGCTTTAATTCTGACCCACAGGAAAGGATTGTACCTTAGTAAATTTTGTATCCCTACTGCCATGTGTTGGATTGTGTCATGTTTTCTCAATGCTCATTCAATATATTTTACATAATTTATTTTTGTTGTAAATCAAACAAATACAATCAGGAGCAATTTAAGTTCATATACTGCCTGTTTCCAATTCAGATGACACATGGTGGACAGAATTAAATCAGGAAATCTACCATGGTAGATCAGCTTTGAATCAGACAACTCTATGTTTTTTATCTTGAAAATTCCATTCCTCTTACTTGCTACCTATGTGCCCATAAACATAGTACAAAATCTCTCTGTACTTTAGTTTTTCTTCTGTAAAACAGTCATGATAACAATTGAATCATAAAGTTGTGACAATTACTTCATATAAAATACTTTAAAAAAACTAGTATTCCGACTATGTATTGAACATTAAAGTTTACATATATACATTTGCATATGTGTGTACATGTGTTAGTTATGTATATATATATTTCAGTTCATTGTGGGATATAAATCACTAAGCATAGTG
>KN677232.1:486485-513148 GCA_000152225.2 Procavia capensis | reverse complement strand
ACCCATGTGAAAAGAATTACCCTTCTTAGAACAGTTTAAGAAAGGCATAGGGTGGGGGATGGTAGGTGTTTTCTGTCCCCACAGGAAGAGATAAAATAAAGAGCAAAGTAGGAACAAATAGAGATTATAACCTTTAGACCCCTCCTCCTGTACCTTTTAACCTTGAGGTATTGGTAGGGCTGATTTAGCTAGGGCCATAACTTTGTTTTCACTGTCAATTATCACCATAACACACCTGCCTCGGGCCATTAATCTAGAAGGCCTTGACAATTAACAAGAAAAAGACCATGAGGTTTTGGTTTCAAGTTAGTAATAGCTTATGCGGTCAGGGGGCAGGGTGAAAATCAAGTCACCTCAAATTAGCCAGTAGCTTGTGTGGTCAGGGGGCAGGGTGAAAATCACATCACTTAGACTATAAAAATAAAGAAAGACAGACCTTTTCCGGCTGCCATTTTTCTCCAAAACTCTTTCCTGTCTCTCTCAATTCATTTCCTCGCCGACGCTGTTTCCCTCCCTCCATGGGTCCCCCAAAAAGTTGTTGGGGCTGGCTCCCGGCAGGAACAGGACTGTTACTCATAGGTTGTGAGGGTTGATGGATTACCAGAGCTGCTAGTTGAAGTCCCAGGAATCAGATGTAGAAGATAAGAGACTAGGAACTTTGGCAATGTGAGCAGATGGAAGTAGGTGGCTGAAGGCAAGGAGATGAAGGCTGAGAGTGGACAGTGAACCATCACAGGCCACATGCCTGCCACTTTATACAGCTGTGACAACATCAGTCTAGCCAAACTGATACACAGTCTTAACCATCACAGTGACATAGTAGGCCATATGACTGCCAAATCAAAATGACCAAAACTCCATTTCATGTAATTAATGTCTAGGATATAGAGTTTTATGCATTCTATTTCATTTTAGATGATTTCTGATTTTGCTAGATTAATACTTCCTACATTTGAGTGTCTGATTATTGATGGATGTTTGTAGCTGTTTCTTTTTATTTTGAGTTGTGATACCTAAGCAACCGAAGGTCCCAAAAGCTTGTCTCCAGCTTATTAATGAGTGAGTTAGCATAGATCGTGCATCAGTTCCATGTGACACAATTTATATTCAAAGGAAGGTGATGTTTACCTACATAGCTTGTCAAAGCCACCCACTTGTGGTATTTCTATTATAGTATCATTATATAACTAAGACATTTCTTAATCACTGCCTACTTATTTCTCTTGTTGCTTCCTCTAAAAATAGATCTTCACCCTCCAAAAAAATTGTGTACTTATAGGAAACTAGCACAACTGGAGAGGAGGGAAACAAACGGGAAGCATTCAGAAAGACCCATATAAGCACACACTCTCCATGGTATCTGGAGTGGCTCTTTATACCTTTTTAAGTCTTGAAGCAGCTTTAGATGGAGCAGGCAAGGTACCAGAGCCTGATAAAGTGGCTGTACAGTTCTACTTGGCAAGCTTCCTCTTTCCCCTCAGGTGGGCAGCTAGCAGGAATCCAGAAGTACTACCTCATCATGGGCACTTAAGAGTACATATTAACAATTCTAGTGAAGAAGGAAGTTAGGGACAGGACTCAGGAGGTTGGATTGGTTCTAGAAATTAGAGGAAAACAGAGTTAACTAAGAACAACTGTCTTACCTTAGGATCCAGGGATGAGTCTGAAAGAGAGGAGATGACTCATCCAAGGTCTGTGGATGAGCTGTGGAAGAATCTAGACTCCTTTTCCTCCTGGCCTCTGATTAGTTCCATTTCCAGGGGTCTTTCTACAGTGACTTCCTGGCATTTTGCCTATCATCATTACAACATTCCATGAGAAACTCTACCTGTAGAGATCTTTCTGGGCTTTACAAAGAAGCTGCGTGCCTTTGAAGGGACAATCATGCCTTCTTTCCCATTAGAGCAATTTTCTAATAAACTGGGTACGTTTGTGAACCTGTGAAATCTATCACCTGCTTTCCAAAGTACAATGGTAGAGTAGTGTTTTAGTTAGCTAGTGCTGCTCTAACAGGCACATCATAAGTGAATGGTTTGAAAAAGGAAACTTCATTTTGTCACAGTCCAAAACCAAACCCACTGCTGTCAAGTTGATTTTGACTCATAGCAACCCTGTAAGGTAGAGTAGAACTGTCCCATACTGTTTCCAAAGAGCATCTGGTGGATTCATACTGCTGACCTCTTGGTTAGCAGCTGTAGCACTCATCCACTATGCCAACAGGGTTTCCTGTCACAGTTCAATAGACTGAAAGTCCAAATTCAGAGTATAATCTCCAGGGGAAAGGCTTTCTTTGTTAAATTTGGAAGAAGGTCCTTGTCATCAATCTTCCCTTGGACTGGAAGCTTCTGAGGTGCAGGGAATCTGGTCCTTCCCAAAGTATGCATCCAGCTTCCAGCACAGCTTGTTGGTGGCATGAGTTCTCCAAATCTCTCTGCTAGCTTCTTTCCTTATGTCTCAAGAGACTACCTCAAGGCACAAAACAATTACACAATGAGTTCTGTCCTGAGAACACAACTGCTGCCCATCCACTCTCATTAACATCACAGAGGCAAGGTTTACAAAATGAAGGAACAGAACACAATACCTGAAAGCATGGCCTAGCTAAATTGCTGTACAGATTTTTTGGGGAACACTATTCAATCCATGACAAAAAGGCACAAAATAGACATTTCTATGACAAATAAGAGAAATTTTAAGAAGCAGGGTTCAAAAACACATAAGAAAAAAAATTACTTAGCTCTAGAGTCTTGAAAATAGTCTTCTGTTCTCTGAGACTATCTGGGCAGTGGTCCTGCCCTCTAGACTCTGAGTGTGACCACATCATCTGGATTCTGGGTGGAGGACTTTCAGACTTGGGCTTCGCCTCTTTTCTAGGCCCATTGGAATGGAAACTGAATGGCAACTCTGTTCCCTTGGCTTCAGGTGGCTCCGATCTTCTAGTCTATCTGACTACTAAATACTCCTTCCTCAGCCCCTGCAGTCCCAATTCTTCTAACCATTAGGCATGGCAGTACTGTTCCTTCAGGTTTGGGTAGTGGCCACTTCTCCGCACATTCTAATATCATGAACTGAGTTGTTGAAGATACAACTTTTTGAAATCCAGCAGACTGAGGTCCCAGCCTTGGAGATTCAGGAGATCATGGTGTATCCTTTGAAACAGAACAAGGCCTACTTCTAATAGTTCTGCTGATCTCTGAACGACTCCAAAGTTGGACAGTGTCTGTTCTTTGAGGACAGTGGATGTAGCTCTTCTCTCCTGTTTCCTACTTGTAGAATTTCAAGAGGCAGTCAGAATTCCCTCCCTTGTTATTTTTGGTCCCCTTAAGTCTAAGCTAACAGGTTTTATGCTGAATAGATCCATCAGTCACAGGCATAATATGTTTAACTCAAGTTTTTATAGCCATGCTCTTGGTGAACATTCTAGGATACATGTCCTAGTTCATGCCACAGAATTTTGGAAATACTTAAACCATATTTTCATTTTACACAGTTCATTTTGAAGTCCATCTCTTTTCTCTCACATTTTATTATGAGCAACAAGCAGACAGTCCCTTAAATGTCTCAGATATCCCATCTGCCAGATATTTAACATTTAGAATTTCTTCCTTCATTCAAACACTTGAATGTAATTCAGATTCATTGCCACTGTGTAATCATCATCATGTTTTCTCAATTGTCCGATCAGATGTTTATCATTTTCTTTAAAAGCTTACCAGAAGCTCATCTAGGATTCACCTTTCTGGAAACATTTTAATACTGGCATCTTGCACATTCTCTAAGACAGTGGAGACATTTCTCACTTCTTTCTGAGCCCTCATCGGTACCGTCTTTGATGTCCATAATTATACTAACATTCTCCTCAAGGCAGTCTAGGCTTCTGCTACTATCCATTTTAAAAGTCCATAAATCATAATGGAGGTCTACACTTTGGATAGAAATAGATTGAACTTGGCGACACAGAGTGACCATATTGTGTGTGCACTTTATGGTTTCATGCATCTATAGGATGTCATCCTGCTGACCTCTTACTGGAGGCAGGGGAAAGGGTGGACAGGAGGGAATAGGAGATTATAAGGAGGATATGACATGTATAGAATGGAGAGGAGTGTGCTGGCACCAGGCAGAGAGACCAGTAGGTGCCACACATAAGCCGGCATGCAGATTTATACAAGATAGTACATTTTCACTCAATCATATTAAAAAAAGAGACCAAAAACAAAAATTAACCCAGGCTATAACCACTGCACAATTCCAAAACTGCTTCCATATTTTAAATATCTGTTAAATCAGCACCCCATTCTTGTTACCAAATTCTCTTGGTGATTTAGTGTTGCTATAACAGAAGTGCCACAAGTGGATGACTTTATCAAACAGAAATTTATTTCCTCTCAGCTTGGGAAACTAGCAGTTTGAACTTAGAGTACCACCTTTAGGGGAAAGTTTTCTCACTCTATTGATTCTGGAGTAAGGTTCTTAACTTTTCAGGTTCTGCTTTCTGGTTCCTTAGAAATCTCCATGTACTTTGCATCTAACCCCATCTCTCCTCTTCCTGTGTGTTTTATCTCTTTTACATCTCAGAAGAGATTGACTCAAAATGCATCCTACAGTAATCCTGCTCCCTAGCATAACAAAGATAGCTCACTCCCAAATAAGATTATAGCAGCCACTGGTCTAACTGAAAAATGTGTTATTCCAATTCATAGCAACCCAATAAGAGAGAATGGAACTGCCCTATTCGGTTTCCAAAGAGCAGCTGGTAGATTTGAACTGCTGGTTGGCAAGCATAGATCTTACTCACCATGCAACCAGGGCTGTCCCACAGTTATAGACGTTAGAATTTATAGCACATACTTTTGAGCAACATCATTCAATGCATTAGAAACAGTAAATACTGAAAGGCAGCTGCTTTTAGCCTACTCAAAGCCTGAGGAATCGGAAGAAGAAAAAAAAGTTTGTATATTTTATTATTAATCTCATTAGCTAGATACTATTGAGTGCTCCTTGAAAGCAATAGAACCTTATTACTATTATTAAACAAACAATCAAACTCTTGCCATTGAGAGGATTTTAACTCATAGTTACTCTATTGGGCAGAATAGAATTTCCCCATTGGTTTTCCTTGAATTGCTTGGTGAATTTGAAAAACTGACCTTTTGTTTAGTAGCTGAGCTCTAAGGTACTGTGCCACCAGGACTCTATTATAATTGTTAGCTATATATTATTCAACATCATCACTTATCAATGTTATTATTACTAGCAACATTACTTTTTTGTTTTATTTTTTGCCATGGAGTCAATTCCAGCTCATGGCTATCACTTTTGTACTGAGTGGTACTACCCAATAGGGTTTTAAAGACTGAGACCTTTCAGAATCACTCGGAGAGGCCTGTCTTCTCAGGCCCCTCTGGATGGGTTAAAATCACCAACCTACCACTTAGCTACTTTTTAGCTGTACAGCTTTGAATATTCCTTGGAAGCAGAATAGGCCTTTTTTTTTTTTTTTTTTTTTTTTTACTACATTTCTGATAGCAACTCTCCAATGTCAGCATTGTTATCCTATTTGACAGATTAAGAAACTGAGGTTCCAAGAAGACTGTAGATATTCTTTAATATCTCTGAGCTATTAATGAGTACTGCAATTGTTGAAATGAGACATAAGTAACTCCATTTAGAGGAAGAGTGCAGTGAAAATTCAGGTGATAGGCTCCATGAACCAACTTAGCAGGAAATAACAAAAAGAAAAATACCATAGGGTAATTACACCGAAACAGATAGGGCCTGGAGACAGCCTCACAAATAACCCCTGGAGCCAGCCTAGTAAAACATCCACTGACGGAAATTCCATGTGGTTAACACATTCACCCACAGCTAAATTTTGCAACTTGCAGAAACTCCGTATGGCCTCAACCAACCTCAGCCGATCAATACAAAGGTCAGCTCCCCCTCCCTACCTTGCAATTTCACGGCTTAAATACTGGGTGCTAAGGAAGCTTGGGGTCACCCCCTGCTCTGAGTAGTTTGGGGTGCATCCCTGGTGCACCAGTCTTTTTCTTATTGGGCACATTTCTTAATAAAACTTAACTTTCCAAAAGTAACTGCGTCACATCTTAAAATTGGGACCCTAACACAATGGCAATTACACATGTTGCTGCATAAATTCCATTCTCTCTTCAACATTCATTGGTTCTATTTGTGAATGTCTGAGATACTCCAAGCCACTAGGAGTTCAGAAATAAAGGAGGTGGAGGCACAATTCACAAAGCCGCAGACTGTATATCTCATACATATACACATTCTGTGTATCCTTGAATGCTGGACTGAGGAAGAGCTAGGAGTTTGAGGAGATGAATACAAGTAGGACATGCTGACAGGATGATATAAGAACCCAGAGCTAAAGTTTCCTGGGGATATATGACAGTTCCAGTGGAACCCATGGACAGTTCTACAGGGACATGTAGGTAACACACAGTGACTTTTTCAGTTCATAACTCCCTTTGCTGTGACCACATTAAGGAGGAAATATACTTGGAATCTCCTTAAGAGCAGTTAAGAGATAGAACATTTCAGAAGTAGAATGGGGGTAAAGGAAACTCTGTTTTTTATTGTTTCTGTTGTTATCTAACTGCTTGATTTTGGTGAGTCACTTACCCAAAGTCACATAATCAAAAGAGACAGTGAGCTTGTGTCTTTAGAAGGTTTCAGGCCACTATGCAAACTATGGAGTCCATAGGATGGGAGTGCTGCAGTGAAAGGGATGTACACTGAGCTGTCCAGCTTATAACACAGGCAACTCAGTCTTTAAGGCTAACAAGTGACTTGACACTTGTTATATTTACCATTACATTTTCATACCATTACTTACAGCTACCTCTCAGATCAAAAAAAACTGAGATAGGAATTCGCCATTTTCAGGAGGAAAGTAGCATGTGTTAGGAAGTGGTGGCAGGATTCAGTGATTTATCCAAATGTTTCAAATTCTGGAATAACTGGGTCAAACCTTGGTTGTAACAGCTTCCTATGGTATGAATTTAGCTTAGTAATAATTATAATTGAAAATATTTCTTCAGCATTAACTCCACACTATCATATATGCAAAGTGTATATTTTTTCCAATGATAACACATCTTCTGACTAGAAGTTTCCATAACAATTACATCATTTTAATAGTCAACTGATAAGCAGGGTTACTGTACAGCATAATGTCTAGTGAAAAATCATAATGGAAATAACTACAACTTGTCAAGTGGGCTGGGATGTACCTGGACATCGCAACCAGGATTCAATTCCCGGAAATCATCAGGGCAGGGCGAGCTCCTATCTTTCTGGAAGGTCCCCACCTCAGTTCCTGGAAATCATCAGAACGTGACCAACCCCTCCCTTCCTGGAAAAGTCCCCAGTTGTTTTCCTCTCATGCTAATCAGGCAGCCCGCTTTACCTGAATTCTATTGGCTCCTGCCATTTTCCGAATGCCCCCACTAAGGTCCTCAGCGAAACCATCCGCCTCTATGTAAACCTCCTTCCCCAACCTGAAAGCGTGACTTCTCTGACTCCTACCTTGGAGCTCGCAGAGTTAGCCCAGGCGCACACCAGTAAACTCTGTCCTACCACTGACTCTCACTCTTTTTCTCTCTGACTGATGCCGATACGTTTACCCTACTTCACCTTACAGAACTTATGAAGTCTGAGAAGCTGTATTATGTGAAGAAGAACACAGCATCACAGTTGGAGGATGACTCACTAACAATCTGCAAAATGCGGATTGCACAACTTAGCTCACCCATATTGAAAAGGACTTGAAATACTTACTGATGAAGATCAGAGACAACTGCCTTGACACGGGTTATAGCTCAAAATAAAGAGAACAATAATCTTTACAACTGGATCAATAGGTCAAGAAAACACTAAAGTTGTCAAGTATTTTATTTTCTTGGGTCTACAATCAATGTTCATGTCAGTAGCAGTCAAAAAAATCACAGCTCACATTGTATTGGTAAAATCTGCTGCAAAAGACCTCTTTAATGTGTTAATAAAGCAAAGGTATCAGTTTGAGGATGAAGGTCTTACTGACCCAAGTCATAGTATTTTCATTCACCTCATATACAGGTAGAATCTGGGTAATGGATAAGGAAAACTAACTAACTGAAGCCTTTGAATTACAGAACTGATGAAGAAAACTGAATATTCTCTCAACTACCAGAAGAATGAATAAATCTATTGTCATGGATTGAATTCTGTCCCTCCAAAAATAGGTGTAGCCACATGGCTAGACCATGATTCCCAGTATCTTGTGACTGTCCTCCATTTTTTAGTTTTCCTATGCTGTATGTTAAAGCATTAGGGTGGGGCTGTAAATCCTTTCATAGGATTACCTTCCTGCTCCACTTTCCCTGGAGTATGGCTTGCCCCACCCTCAATCCTTCCATCGTACAAGAGATAAAAGGACAGAGAAGCAGGCAGAGAGTTGGCAACCTCATACCATCAAGGAAGAGCAGCACCAGGAGAAGAGTGTGTCCTTCAGACCTGAGGTTCCTGAGCCAAGATGCTCCCTGGACAAAGACTGATGCAATACCAGACTTTCCTCCAGAGCCGACAAGGGGGAAAGCCTTCCCCTGGAGTGGACACTCTGAGTATGGATTGTAGCCTATCAGACTCTGTAAGAATAAACCTTCCTTTGTTAAAGCCAGCCACTCTGTGATATATGTGTTAGAGCAGCACTAGCTGACTAAAACGTCTGTCTTGGAAGAAGTACATCCAGAATGTTCCCTTAAGCACAGATTATAATACTTTGTCTCACATATTTCTGATGATATCAAGAAGGATTAACTCCTGGAAAAGGATATGATGAATGATAAAGCAGGAGGTCATCGAAAAAGAAGAAGACCCTCAAAGAGATGGCATTACACAGTGAACACAACAACGGGGCTAAGCATAACATGCATTGTGAAACTGGTACAGAACTGCGCAGTGTTTCCTTCTGTTGTATATAAAGTTACCATGAATTGAAACTGACTCTGTGGCACCTGATCACAACAAAAAAAGAAGGATTCTAAGGAGCTTGTTTGCCAGAACAAAGTTTAGCTAATATAGATAAGGTCCAACTCTTCTTTACTTGTGGGTACATAATCTAGAGGTTTGTGTAATCACATTGCCACCCTTGGTCTACCAGGTGGCCATTTCTGCATGAAGGATGCTTCAGAATACAGAGTAGAATTAAGTTCTTGATACAGTGCTTTATTTTGGGGTAGGGAGGAGGAAGTGGCACATTGAGTTGTTAGCAATTTTGACAATTTGCTACCTTGATTATCCTTTCTGACTTTAAGTTCCATGAAGGAAGTACCAGGAAGTTCATCCAAAGAGATCAGGATAATATGCCAAGCCAAGTGCCGTTGAGTTGGATCCGACCGTAGATATATGCATTTGTCAAGTGCTTGCACAGTCTGATCCTCATGGAACCCTCACAAATCTCTGTGAAGGAAATATTTACATGCATATTTGAGAAATGAGGAGACAGAACCTGGAGACATAGACTTGCCCAGGTTCCCTAACTATTTAAGCAGTGAAGTTAGGGCTAGACTAAGAGCTATTCCTTCTCAGTCCTGTGAGTTAGTTACTACACCACTCTGTTCCTCACTAAGTAACACCATTATCAGAACCAGCTATGTTCCAGAGATAAGGCACAAGTGTATAAAAATGTGTCAGTTGAATTAATTGCTGTCAATACAACTGTCTAAAGTGAGTTAATTAACTTAGTTATTATACTCATATGCTTCCTCTCAAGATCAGTATGTAAGTTGCTTATTGATTTGAGCAAATTACCCATTTTTGAGTAAGCAATTTTCTTTTCCTGATGATGTCCTCACTTCATCCTCTTATTTAGATATGAAGGTTACCCAATCTTAAGCCCCAATGACCTTCTATTTCCTGAATTTCAGGGAGTGATGTCTATGATGATGATTTTCACTGTGCTGGAGTTCTGAATTGCTGTGCTTGCTACTGTGCTTTGTTGGAAACAAGACTTGCTCTGACTTCCTGAGAATGAGTACGCTGGCTGGCCTCACTGATTTTGCCTGGTGTACTTCAGCTTCTAGGCTATGCTGAACTATGTCAACAAGAGTGGCAGAATGAAATGTTTGGTCATAAGACACACTTGCAATAGGTTTTGATGACACCATGACATTGTGTTGTGTTCAGGTCATTGGAACTGGCATCCTCACCTTTCTAGTCAGAAACACTTTTTGCCATAGCCACAATCTCCTAAGTAGCCCTGACTTGCTAAAGTGTATTTGCATATGTGATCCACCCAGTGAGTGTCCTCTAAGGATCCTTGCTGGTGCAATGGTTATGCATTCTAATGCTAGTTGAAAGGCTGGTTATTCCAGTCCATCAGAAGTTCCTTGGCTGAAAAGATTTAGCAATCTGTCACTGAAAAGGTTATACCCTAGGAAAGAGTGTGGAGCAATTCCACTGTGTCCTGCAGAGTTGCTGTGAGTCAGAGTCAACTCAGTAGCTCACAACAAGCATCATGTTCTCTAATTTCCACTCCTTGCAATCCTAAATGTCTCTTTATCCCTAAAAGATATAAAACATATTGCTGAACCAAATCCTATAGGATATCACCTGACCACAACCATGGTCTGAAGTAACTGAATTAAATTGTTTTGTTGTATTTGAAAATTTCCTATAGAAAAGTAAATGAATGTTAGGCCTAGAAAGAGTCATTATTTGAAGAACTTAGTAATATTCTGTATTATTAGTCTTTGAGTAGCCAAGAGTTCTGTATACAGAGTTTGGATGTAATAACATATATGCATATATGTTGAAATGAGATATAAGTAACTCCATTTAGAGGAAGAGTGCAGTGGAAATTCAGGTAATAGGCTCCAGGAACCAACTTAGGAAATAACAGAAAGAAAAATACCATAGGGTAATTACACTGAAACAGATAGGGCCTGGAGACAGCCTCACAAATAACTCCTGGAGCCAGCCTAGTAAAACATCCACTGACGGAAATTCCATGTGGTTAACACATTCACCCACAGCTAAATTTTGTAACTTGCAGAAACTCCGTATGGCCTCAGCCAACCTCAGCCAATCAATGCAAAGGTCAGCTCCCCCTCCCTACCTTGCAATTTCACGGCTTAAATACTGGGTGCAAAGGAAGCTTGGGGTCACCCCCTGCTCTGTGTAGTTTGGGGTGCATCCCTGGTGCACCAGTCTTTTTCCTATTGGGCACATTTTTTTAATAAAATGTAACTTTAATAAAAGGAAACTGCGTCACTTCTTGAAATTGAGACCCTAACATATATATAAAATATGTATTATTTTTACATTTTAATGTATATTGTATATATTCACATATATAATATATATTAGACTTTAATATAGATTTAACATATATCATATATTATATATCTACATATATAATATATGTATTATATATTTTATATATAATATATATATAATCTGAATGAGGTCTGTAAAGCTAACATTTTGTGTCTTCCAAAGCATGTTTTTCCTGCCTCAAGGTGACAAGAGTAAATCCAAGATGCTATCTAAGTGCCTTTTGACTCCGGATATAAAGAATTATTAATTTCTTAGGAAAAAATGGGAAGATATTTGCCAGAAAGTTGATCTTTATGATAATATATGAAGTCCAACCACTATAAAAAAGAAGTTTGAGTTCCCTGAAATGTAAGTAGTTTTTAATGTAATGAGTCTTGTTTTTATTATGTCAAGTGGTTTCTGACATACAGCAATGATCATGGATTAAATTGTGTTTCCCCCAAAATGTGTGTGGAAATTTGGCTGGCTGTGATTCCTTGTAGCTTGTGAGGTTTCTGTGTCCTGTAAACCTTGCTTCTGTGATGTTAATAAGGGTAAATGGGTAGCAGTTGTGTTGGTGGGGCAGGATTCTGTGTGTAAGATTGTTTTGTGGCTTGAAGTCACAAAAGGAAAAAAGCTATCAGAGATTTGAGGACCTCATACTACCAAGAAGTGATGCAGACAGCTGAGGAAGTCATTTGGGAAGGAATGGGCTCCCTGCGTCTCAGAAGCTACCAGTCCAGGGGAGGACTGATGACAAGGACCTTCCTCTAGAGCCAACAGAGAAAGCCTCCCCTTGGAGCTGACAATCTGAATTTGGACTTGCAGAATACTGGACTGTGACAAATAAAATTACTCTTTTTAATGCCATCTACTTGTGGTATTTCTGTTGAAATAGCACTAGCAGACTAAAACAACAACCCTATATGTAACAGAACAAAACATTGCCCAGTCCTGTGCCATACCCACAATTGTTTTTATGCTTAAGCCCATCATTGCAGCCACTGTGTTAGTTCACCTCTTTGGGGGTCTTCTTTTTGTTCTGACCCTCCCCTCCACTCTGTTAAGCATGATGTCCTTCTCCAGGGCTTGATCACTCTGGACAGCATGTCCAAAGTATGTATGACACAGTCTTGTTATCTTGGCTTCCAAGGGACAGGCACGCTGGTTGTACTTCTCCAGAATAGATTAAAATAATAACTTGCTTTCAGTTCATTGAATATCTGTTCAGTGGGGGTCTTGTGTTTTTCCTGAAGTCTACTTCACTTAAGGTCAGAAATGTGAATTACTATTTATTTACTAGACTGGCCAAGAAGGACCTCTGGTAACAGGGGTTAAGCGCTTGGCTGATAATGGAAAGATTGGTGGTTTGAACCTGCCCAGCACTTATGTAATTTAATGGAAACCAGTCCTGCCTTGTGTGACCTTTAAGTCAATTAAGAGTCATCAGGTCTTTGTGAAAGAGAAAGCAAAATTCATTGTAAGCAGATCGATCAAAGAGCTCGGAGATTAAGTACCAAGTCGAATGTCCAATTTGAGGATTTTACGGCACTTACAGGGTTTGGAATAGGGAGTTCATGCATAATTCATGGAGTTTCTAGGACTAGGTGGGCAATTTCAGGAACTAATTAACATATATGGGGATATAGTGGGAGTACTATATGACATACGAGGGGTATGGTACATGTGGTTTATATAAGGCCAGCTTTATGGCTTATTGCTCATGTCCAAATGGGGGTTGGGGAGATTGGTGAGCAGTGAAGTGATCTTGAGCAGAGAAGCAACTAAGATAACTTTGTGGTGTTACGTAGTAACATCTTATCTGGAACCCACAGGCCATGATGGGGGAGAGCGAGAGTGATACGAGGGTGAAGAACAGTTTAACCCTGCCACTTACATTCCCTCCTTTAGTTTTCAGTGTCTTCAAAGTTGAATGTAGATCTTGCTGTGGGTGCCAACCTGTATAAAAATGTGCACTGTAGGATCCGAGGTTTGTTGAGTTAAGGCAAGCACCATCAGACATCTGAAGCATCATGATGTTCACAGCTGCTGGGAAATTTTGAAGGAGCCTAGTAAGACAGTTTAAGAGTCTGGCATCAAACAGGCAGACCAGTAAAAGCATTGTCATCTGAATAACAAAGAGCCAGAGACAGTGGAAACTGGGAAACAGAGAAGTCATTTATGACCACCAATCAGACAGTTATTAAATGAAGTAGAAAGAGAAGGAAGAACACAATGATTACCAAGACAGTACTGGAAATGTAAACATTAATAGCACAATTACCATGAAGGATCTTCTGGTTGGAGGGGCACAAGTTAGGGGTTAGGTTTGTTTTTCTTTTTAAATAGATATTTTAAATCCTTCAGAGGCTCACAGGCCCATTGTTTTCACTGAGGTTGTGCTTGTTGCAAGGGATCTTCCAAGGATGCTACAAGTTTGAGGCAAATTAATGCACTTGAGTTTAGCTGCCGAATGAGTGGCTAAAAGAACAGTGTATGGCCCATTCCGCCATAGTTCAAGGGACTCCACTTTCCAGGTTTTCAGCAGCACTTGATTACCAAGCTGGACTGGGCAAAGTGGGCCATCAACAGACTGTTTCAGAAGGCTGAGAGCATGCTTGTGAATAGAAGACAGGACACCAGACAGAGACAGCAAATATTTTGGGAGCGTAATCTCCCTGGTGACAGAAACCTGAGTATTGGTTAAAGGCAAGTAATCTTTAAGAAATGGTTTTCCATATACATTTTAAAAGTTCTCAATCTGAGCCCACTTCTGGGATGACCCATACTTTCAGGAGGGCTGAGGGCAAAGCTTGGGGCCGGTTTATCTTTGTTTCTTGACAGATTTTGGGAATTTGCGTGTAGTTAATCTTTTCAACATTTCCCCTTGACTTTAGTATCCAGGATGCGTGTAAGTTCCAGTTGATTTGTAGAAACGTAGAGCCTTTTTGTGTACTTTGTGAGTTGAAGTGATATTCATCGTCACTTCTAATCATTGTAGGCAGGCTGAACCCAGGAGCCATTTCGTAACTTCTGATTTTTCTCTGTTTTACAGGGGTGATTTATTAAAATCCATTGTTGGTCTCCATTCAGATATTTGTTGGAGATCTCTAAAACTGCAATTTGGGGGTGGTTTTAGAAGCTATAAAGGATTAAGTCAGGATTTGAAATGGGCTGGTTGAACAAGTCAGGCTGACTAGAATAGACTTTCTCAATGGTTTGGAGGCAGTCACCAGCCAGCGCACCTACAGTGCTTGTTGGTAACATGTTGGCTGGGTTCAGGGTAGAAGTTACCTTCAGCATGACTCTGGATTGTTTGGTACCTGGGATTGATAAGATGCTATGCTACCTGCTATGAGCTAGAGTCCATGTTTCTGCTCCAGCATGGGGAATGCTGCATGAGGCACAGCACAGTCACAGGGTGACTTGAGACAAACTACAGCTTCAGCTCAGAGGAGGCAACTTGCTATTACATCCATCCCTGAGGACTAGATCTAGAAGTTTAGAAAAATATGCTACCATTATTTGTCAAGGACTCAGTTGTTGATTTAATACCTCTGCTTTGACTCCCCCTGTTTCACATAGGTACAGTTTGAAAGGTTTCTGAGGTCTGGCAGTCTGAGTGCTAGGGAAGAGGATGACTTTTCTTCAACATTCTAGAAGGTTTGTTGAGGCTCATCTATCCATTCTAAAGGATCAGAGTTCATTCTTAGTGTGACTTCAGAGAGAGGATTAACTTTAAGTTCAGGACCTTATTCCTGCAAAAGCCATCCGTACCTAGAAAGCCTCAGAATTGTCCCCAGATAGCCAGAGTGGATATCTAGAGGACTCCATGGTTGAGCTCTGGTAGCAGGGCACATTGACCTAGAGAAATCTGGAAACTAAGTAAGTTACATTTTTTTTGTGAGATCTGAGCCTTGGCAGTGGACACTAAAAATTAGCCTGGGCTAGTAAGTTCAAAGTTATATTTTTTGTTTTTATCAGAGTCCTCTTTATTAGCACTAGCAACAAGAAGGTAATCTACATATTGAAAACAGAGACTCCCAACAATCTATAGGTCCTATGGACAGGGCTGTTATAAACAGGGTGACATTATTTTTGAACCCCTGATGGAGAACACTCCATCAAAATAGTCACAGACAGCCCCACCTGTAGCTCTCTCCCATTCAAAGGCAAATATTTCCTGAGAGTCAGAGGCTAAAGGAATACAGAGGTAGGCAATCTTCAGGGTGATAGTCAAGCAAGCACTGTCTGGAAACACAATGTTAGAAGGGCATAAGGGTTTGGAACTATGAGGTACAAGTCTTCAGTTATCCAACTGACAGTGTGTAAGTACTGAAAACCAATATTCTCCCGTTTTTGGTTTCTCTACCCCTAGCACTGGAATGTTGACATTGGATCTACACCAGCAGATTGGCCCTACTTGTAGGAGTCTTTTTGTTACCACGATGCTCGCGACGTTCAGGGAGAAAGCGATCCTTACAGATGATTTAAAAGAGAATAATTTGCTTCTTTATCAACTTGAAAACCTACTTAGTTATTGCCTACCTTTAACATAACCAGTGGCTCAGTAGATGAAACTTGGAGGTAGGTGGCTGCTCCTGGTCCTCCTTGGTATGAATTTTTTTTCAGATTGAAGCATCTCAGGCACTGCTAAGCTTCAGCTGGGTTGCCAGTTTTTTTATTCCTTCTTCCAGTGCCCTTCCTGTTCACAATAAGCATGCTGATTTCCACCTTGGGTGGGTAGACTTCTTGACAATGACTGCTTAGATGTCCCTTCAGATGATTATGTTGGCCTGGTTCAAAAGGCCCCCAAACCACAGCAAGCAAGAGGAAAGTTGCTTGCTTTTTCAGTACTGGCTTGCTTTCTTTGCTGGACCTGGTCTCTGTTGGTACAGACTTTAAAGGCTATTCAAAGGCAAATATTTGTGCTAAGCTTATAATTAGATTCCCTTCAGCTTTTTCTATTTCTTTTCTAGTGTCTAGTGTACTTTGTTCAATAAATACCACATTTATCCTTTTTTGTGTTGTCTGGGTTTCCTGGATCTGCATCTGTATACTGCCAGAATGCAGAAAAAGCTCTTTAAAGGGAGATAGGTGGATCCTTAGTTGGTTCCTGATGGATTTCATAGAACTAATTTACAACTGTTTTGATTTGGAGTGTCTCCTTTCAAGTCAGCAATAACACAAGCTTGAAAATGCTTGAGTCTGCCATTCCCCAGAGGGTTATTGGGATCCCACTTGGCTCAGAAGAAGGTATTGCTGAATCAGAAGCTTGTTAATAGGGGTGTTGGGCTGATGGAGATATTGCACTTTTTTCCTGGCTTCCCGTACTACTATTCTGTGCTTCTCCAAGCTCAAAAGAATATCTACCAGTGTCTGACATTTAGTCCATGTAGAGTAAAGGGGTGGCAAAGACAGAAGTAATAAGATCTGCCCTATGTTTTGGGTCCTCCATGAGTTGGATCTGACTTGACAGCACTTGGCTTGGCTGGCTCATAAGGAAAGAGAATGGTTTTCAATCGAACAGGTCATATGTAGAGAACAGTGTGTATGTAGCTAGCCTAATCTTGGAGTTCTATTTCCCTCCTGCAAGGTAGGAGTTTGTTTTAGTGGACACTCTGTTACCTGTTGCTCTGTTTTGTATAGGAAAGTCCTTTGTCTGAGTGTCACACCACTTGGCATCTGCTGTGAGGAAAGCCTTTCTGAGGTTGTCCCAACCAGTGTGGATAATTCTGGCAGATACAAGATTACTGGGGCTGACTGCAGAGGAAGAGGGGAAAAAATCATCTTCCCTTGGGGAATCAGCAAACTTTTTTCTCTTTACCTCAGTTTGAACCATATTTTTTCATTGATTGTGAATGCAAGGACATAAAGGAAGCAATACACATTTTTTTTATCCTATTCACTTTCCTAGGTACAAAACAAATTTAACCACAGGATATTACTAAAACTTAGGGAACGATTTTGAGGCTAATGTTCCTCTTAAGTCAACTAACATTGTGGCCATGGAATATTGCAGAGAAACTTCATGTTATTCTGTTTTTTGGGGGGGAGTGGGTGGGATGATGACAGCAACAACAACAAAATCGAGATTGGTTAGCATGCAGCCTAGGGGCTGCGCTTTGGAATATTTTCTGCATTTTCCCTACCTGAGCCTAAACTAAACGCTTAAGCCAGAAAAACCAGGACTTAGGCCAAAATCAGAAACAGAAAAAAACAGGAGTGTCAGAATTACAGAGACCAAGGTGTTTCTCATGACCAGAGCAGTACAAACCTCCAACACCCAGATACTGAGAAAGCACAGTTTTCTTGGACTAAGTCCTGACTGCTAAGTTGCTCACCCCCCTCAGAAGCCTTTAGGTATTTGTGACACTGTTTGCACAGTACTCACCAGATTAGGATCCTTACCCAAAGTCTGTTTCTGAAACTCAAAAAGAGCAGATCACTGTGAGTCTGGGCACAGCTCTGGCTGTGAAGGTCAATTCCTCCGCAGCCTCTCGGAGAAATTAACTGGTACACACTGAAGGGAGGCAGTTGTCTAGTGGCTTGGAGTGCTCCCGGAAGCCAAGCAACCTAAGTTAGAAGCAGAATAAAAGTCCCGTCTGGGTTGCTAAAATTTGAAACTATGTAGGAATGAACCTCACCAGGTCTTGCCAGGCCCCTTGAGTTAACTGAGAGACACCAGGCCTTTGAGAAAGAGAAGGTGGATTTCATTGAAGTTAGTCAGGCAAGGAGGTTGGAGACTAAGTCTCAAATCAAGCTCCCTGGAGTTGAAGATTTTATTACAGTTACAAGGTTTGGGAAAGGGAGCTTGTGTATAATTCATTAAGTTTCTGAAACTAGATAGGCAATTTCAGGAACTAATTAAAGTGTATAGGAGTGCCATGGGGTTGCAGTATTATGGCTGGAGCTATGACATGTGGAGTTTATCTAAATCCAGCTTTGTGGTTTATTGCTCATGTCAGAATGGAAGGTGGTGGTTGGTGAGTAGTGAAGTGGCCTTGAGCAGAGAAGCAGTTAATATGACGTAGTGGTGTTACACAAAAATATCTGATCAGGAACTTGTAGGTCTGGTGAGTTGAAGGGAGGAGAAGGAATGATTTAACTTTATCAGCTACATTCCAGGAAGGGAAAACAGCTGAAAGAGACCTGGAAATCTAGCTTCATAATGATTGTAGCCATGAAAATGAGTCAATATGGTTGGAGTCAACTAGAAGGCAACAGGTTTGGTTTTTGGCTTATTGTCACATCTTTATCCTGCAGAGGGACTGTGTTGTTGGAACCACCGACCTTTAAATTAGTAGCTAATCTCTTAAACACTGGGCCTCCAAGACTCCCTGATTAACCCCTTACTTTGATAGTTATAGGAAACCCTGGTGGTGTAGTGGTTAATTGCTGTGTCTGCTGACCCAAATATTGGCAGTTTGAATCCACCAGATGCTCCTTGGAAACTCTATAGAGCAGTTCTACCCTGTCCTAAAGAGTCACTAGGAGTTGGAATTCACTAGATTGCAGTGGGTGTGTTTGGTTTAGTGTTGATGGTTATGGAACCCTGGTGTTGTACTGATTAACTGCTATAGCTGCTAACCAGAAAGTCAGCAGTTCAAATCCACCAGGTGCTCCTTGGAAACTCTATAGAGCAGTTCTACTCTGTCTACTGCTGTGAGTTGGAGTTGACTAGATGGTGGTGGGTTTTTTTGGTTGATGATTGTCAGTGCGCATCAACTGAACTATTTTTTTTTAGGTGTGATACCTCCAATAAATCAAGAAAAACCAAACCCACTGCCATTGAGTCAGGTTCGACTCATAGAGACCCTACAGGTCAGAGTAGAACTGCCCCATGGAGTTTCCAAGGAGCACCTGGGGGATTTGAACTGCTGACCATTCAGTTAGCAGATGTAGTACTTTACCCACTACACCACCAGGGTTTCCATACCTCTAATAAGTGTAAACAACTTTTAATAAGTTGTCTGTGTTCCTTTGCTTGGAGTTTCATCTGCTGGCTAGAGATGGTAAAGCTCAACTTACGGAGATTTTGAGTTTAGCTTTGGTTTTGCTCTTGTCTAAAAGCAGAATCTGCCATTTGTTTTTATTTCCCTATGCATTCCTTTTGCTCGCTGCTAAGGTCAAGTTACCCTCAGTTAGATTTTATACCAATGATGTCACAGCAACTACTGCAATATCGAATGTATTTCTGCCTGTCTTCTTTCTCAAAACCCTCCTTTTATTTTATAAATAATTTTTCAGTAACTCACGGCTTCCCCATGTGCTATATTTGTATGACAGCTGCATAGAATTTTCTCAGCTGTAATCTTTACAGAAGGAGATAGCCAGGCCTTCATCCCTTCTATGGTGCTTCTCGGTGGGTTTGAACTAGGAATCTTTGCATTCGCAGCCAATTACAAATACGTTGTACCACTCAGGCTCCTACTGGCAGTTAGACAGGGCTCCATTTCAAAAGAAAACTCACAGAACCCAACGTGACAATGCTTACAGTATGAGTTATTATTGGAAAAGAATACATTCTAGCTCCAGAATTAAAGGAAAGATAATTACCCCAGCTGTGTGGCAGAAAGGGGTCCAGAAGTGTCAGACATAAGCACCAATTGTCCACACTTTCTCTCTGTAATGCACACATTGTTTTTTATCAAGAACCCAACATAACATGTTGTTTGCCAGGGGTATTTATATCTGGTGGACCATATAGTCATATTTTTGGCTACACAACCATCTCCAGTGTTTGAGTATTCTAGGAATGTCATTGAGGGCAGCTGCAAATCACCAATCTCACTGTCACCAATAAACGATGCTGGAAAGCTCCTAAGCATCACCTGGAAACTCCTCACACCCATGATTACAATGCAAACTACTTATCAGTAGTCTGCCTGCCTTGACTATGGGGTAAATGGTTTACAAAATAGTGAAACATCCTTCTCTACATATACAAAATGTATGTGAAATTGCCAAAAAAAAAAAAAAAAAAAGAAAGAAAACAGGGTGTTTTTAAAGCAGTTTCTAAACCATTAAATTTCTCTGCTTGTATAAAAATCTTGGAGCAGAACTTGGCACACAAAAATTGATTTCCACAGTAATAACACTATTATGATGCATAAAACATTGTGTGCATGGGCAGCACTGCTTCCTCAGCAAATGTCACAATAGACAGAACTGTCCCACAGGGTTTCCAAGAACTAGCTCATAAATTTGAACTGTTGATCTTTTTGATTAACAGCAGATTTTTTAACCACTTGCCACCCATGGTTAGGTGCCATGGAGTCAGTTCTGATTCTTAGTGACCTTATGTGCCACAAAATTAAACACTGCCTATTCCTGAGCCATCCTCAAAATTGTTTTACTGTAGTCTACTGTTGCATCCACTGTGTCAGTGAGTCTCTTTCATGTTCTTTCTCTTTTTTGCTGACCCTATGTTTTACCAAGCTTGATGTCTTTTCTCCAGGAGCTGATCCCTCCTGGCACAACCAAAGTAGGTCAGATGAAGCCTCACCATCCTTGATTCTAAGGAGCATTCATTCTGGTGGCACATCTTCCAAGAAAGATTTCTTCAGGCAATCTGTAGTATATTCAGTATTCTTCTCCAACACCACAGTTTAAAAGCACTGGTTCTTCTTCAGTCTTCCTTATTCATTTTCAAGCTTTCAGATGCATATGACATGATGGAAAATAACATGGCTTAGGTCAGACACACTGCAGTCTTCAAGGTAACATCTTTGCTTTTCAACACTTTAAAGAGGTCTTTCGCAGCAGATTTGGACAATGGAATGCCTCATTCAGTTTATTGACTGACATTTCCTTGGCTTTTTGTCATGCAGCCAAGACAGCTTCAATCTTTTCTCGATTGTCATCCTGTTGCTTATTGGTCCAGTTGTAAGGATTTTAATTTTCTTAATGTTGAGGTGTAATCTGTATTGAAGGCTATGGTATTCGATGCTCATCAGTGAATGCTTTAAGTTCTCTTTACTTTCAGCAACAAGATTCTGTCATCTGCATAATGTAAGCTGTTACTCACTCTTCCTCCAATCTCAATGCCTCATTTGTCTTCATGTATTCTAGTTTCTTGGATCGTTTGCTCAGCATTCAGGTTATATAGGTATGGTGAACAGACACAACTCTGAGACACACTTTTCCTGACTTTAAACCTTACAGTATACCCTTGTTCTGTTAAAAACTATTCTTATGAATCCATGTATATTTTCTCTGGAATTTCCACTCTCCATAACCCTATCCAAAATTTATCATACACAGATGAATGACTTTCATTAGCCAATGTAACAAAGGTGAACATCTTTCTGGTATTCCCTGCTTTCAGCCTGAATCCATCTGATACTACCAATGATGTCCCTGGGTCTATGACCTCTTCTGAATCTGGCCTGACATTCTTGAAATTCCTTATCAATATATTGTTGCAGCCACTTTTGAAAAATATTCACCAAATTTTACTTGCTTTTGATATTAGTGATAGTTTTGATAATTTCAGTATTCAGTTGGATCTTCTTTCATGGGAATAAACATAAAAATGGATCTCTCCAGTAAGATGCTCAGATACTCATCTTCCAAATTTCTTGGCATGGAGTAGCGAGTACTTCCAGTGTTACATTCTGTTTGCTGGAACATCTTATCTGGTATTCCACTTCTGGAACCTTATTTTTTCCGAAAACTTCAGTGAAGCTTGGACTTCTTCCTTCATTTCCACCAGTTCCGGATCATATTGTACTTCCTGAAATGAACATTAATTTTTTTTTTTTGGAATACTGACTCTGTGTCTTCTTTCCATCTTCTCTGAACACTTACTATGTCATTTAATATTTTCCTTTTAGAATCCTTTGCTATACTTTGAGGCTTGAATTTTTATCTTCAGTTCTTTCAGGCTGAAAAATGCTGAGGATCTCTTACCTTTTGGTTTTCTATTTCCAGGTGTTTACATGTATCACTATAATACTTTTTTGTCTTTTTGGTTTACCCTTTGAAATCTTCTCTTCAGCCCTTTTACTTTGTTATTTCTTCCTTTTGCTTTAGTTATTCAATGTTCAATTTTCAGAGTCCCTACTGACATTCAGTGTGGTCTTTTTTTTTTCTCCTGTCTTTTTATTGACCTCTTGTTTTTTTCATGTATGTCCTTGATGTCATTCTAAAACTCATCTGCTCTTTGGTCACTAGAGGTTAGTGTGCCAAATCTGTTCCTGAGATGATTTCCAAATTTAAGTGGGATATACTCAAGGTCATGCTTTGGCTCTCACTGAAGTTTTCAAACCTTCTTCAGATTCATTGCATATGAGCAATGATGGTCCGTTCCATAGTTGGCCATTGGCCTTGTTCTGACTGATGTTATTAAGCCTCTCCATCATTTCATCCACAGATATGGTCAATCTGATTTCTCTGTTTTACACCTGATTAGGTCCCTGTGTTTGGTCACTGTTTATACTGGTGAAAATATGTATCAGTATTTAGGAAGTCATTGATTTTGCAAGATTCTGTCATGTGCTCTCTGGTACAATTTCTATACCAAGGCCATATTTTCCCACTACTGATCCTTCTTTGTTTCCAACAGTTGCATTCAAATCACCAGTAGTTATCTATTCATCCAGGATACATGTTAAATCAATTCAGACTTTAGAAGCTGGTAAAAAAAAATCTCCAATTTCCTCATTTTTGGCATTAGTTTCTGGTGCATAAATTTGAATAATAATTGTGCTAACTGGCCTTTCTTGTAGGCATGTGGATACTACCATATCACGGTCAGCATTGAACTTCAGGATTTATCTTGAAATGTTCTTTTTGATGATCAATGATTGTCATTCCTCTACTAGTAGTCACCCACAGCATAGTAGACCAAGTGGCTGTCTGATTCAAAATGGTCAGCTAGTCCATTTCTTCTCATTAACGCCTAGGATATTGATGTATATGTATTCTCTTTGATTTTTGATTACTTTCTTTTAGTCAATCTTCGTAGATTCATATTATCTACATTTCAAATTCCAATTTTTAATGGACATTTGTTGCTGTCTCTTCTCATTTGGAGTCATGTCCATTAGCAAATGAGGGTCCCAAGAGCTTGACTACACTCACATCATTAAGACGACTCTACTTCAACTAGGCAGTCTTTCTGCAGTCATTTTCTGAAGTTCTTGCAACCTGAGAGGCTTACCTTCTGGCACTGTATCAGACAATATACTACCACTATTTGTAAGATTTCCTTTGTCTAATTCTTTTCAGACTTAGACCACAGGGTACTTTTTCCTAGTCTGTTTATTCTAGAAACTCAGCTTAAACCTGTCCACCACTTGTGTCCCTGCTGGTGTTTCAATACTGATGGAATAGTTTACAGCATTACAGCAACACTTTAGCCTTCACAGTATGACAGACTCACAGATATGTGGGGATGGGGTGGAGCAGAAATATAGCAAGAACTTAGAGCCACTTGGAAATTTTGTTTGGAAATAGTATTACCATCCTTGGTAAAGTTCAAAGGCTTACTGAAGACACATTAAATATAGAAGAAGACCACCAAGTTTATTTGGTAAGACAGGGCAACAATCCTAAACCCTTGTTCTGAAGGTATGTATGAGAGGTGAATGTACAGGTTACTTAGTGTTTGAGAGAAAAAATTAATATATAACAATTTTTGCTTCCAGAGTGTGAGAGACAAATAACAGATTTCTTAAAGCACTGTCAATATCACAAATTCAGTAAGCCATTTGTGAGAATTTGGGGAGGTGTAGAGTTGTGTCTGACAGAAGGCAGAGTGTATGTAATGCCATCAGTGAATGAGAAGGGTCAGATGCTGAGGTGAGTTTTTGATGCCAGGTAGTCATGGAAGGGATGGAACATTCCCAGTGTCTGAGTCAGCTAGTGCTGCTATAACAGAAATAGCACAAGTAAGTGACTTTGACAGGAGAAATTTTATTCTGTCAAAGTCCAGTAAGCTACAAGTTCAAATTCAGAGCATTAGCTCCAGGGGAAGTCTGTCTTTATGGGCTGTAGAGGAAGGCCCTTGTCATCAATCCCTGGACTGAGCCTCTGAGGTGCAGTGACCCTGGTTCCTTTCCAAAGTACGTGCTCTGCTCCCAGGACTGCTTCTTGGTTGTATGAGATTTCACAAAGCTTTATTTGCTTCCCTTTTCTTTATATACTAAAGCGTTGCTGCAGTGCAACCTCCCCAATACAACCACTGCCCATTCTCTCTCATTAACACCCTAGAGGCAGGATTTACAACATATAGAAATATTACCCAATACCAGAAATCAAATGGGTACACACATTTGGGGGGAACATAATTCAGTCTAGGACAGTTAGCAGTAAGTTCAACATGTGGAAATTCCTCAATATAGGGAAACAGTCACTGATTTGGAGGAACTGAAATGAATTACACACACTTGTGCCTCCGAAAATAAAAAGAAAAGAAGAGAGAAATTCAAGTTGAATTTAGGGTGATAGATACTGGCTAAGTACAGAGGTTCTCCTTGCAACAATCCTAAAATTTTTAACTTTATACTAAGCACAGTGCAATTTCAATGCAAGATTAAAGGTGATAACGCTATTGCCAGGAGCCCTAATAGCACAGGAGCTAAGTTCTTGCCTGCAAACTGACAAGTTGACAGCTTTAATTTACTAGCTGGCCCTTGGAATAAAGATGTAGCAGACTGCGTCTTTAAAAATCACAGCCTTGGAAACCCTGTGTGGCAGTTCTACTTTGCCCATTAGAATCACTGAATCAAAATTGGCTTGAGGCAATGAATTGTAACAGTATTGTCTTTGCCTTTTAAAATAACAACTCCAGCTACAGAATGGGAATGATTTATCATAAGGGCCATGGTAGGACACAGTGCAACCCTTAGGAAGCTAAGGAAATATTCCAAAGAAGTAGGATGTTGGCTTGGTCTGGGGAGATGGGAGAAGTATACAGAACTAAAAACTGGATGTAATGTAAGATCAGAACATGACTGAATGGACACAGAGGATGAATAATGAAAGGCATCAATGATGACCCCCATTTGTCTGTCATTTGTCATACTGTGGGGGTTTGTGTGTTGCAGTGATGCCGGAAGCTATGCTATCAGTATTTAGATACCAGCAGGGTCATCAAGAGTAGACAGGTTTCAGCTGACATTCCAGACTAAGTTAGACTAGGAAGGACCCAGCAGTCTACCTCTGAAAAGAATTAGCTAGTTAAAACCTTATGAATATCAATGGAACACTGTCATATGTGGCACCAAAAAATGAGCCCACCAGGTTGGAAGACACCCAGAAGATGAGTGGGGAAGACCTCCCTCCTCAAAATGACCTTAGTGATATGGGATCTTCATTTACTGAAGAGACATGACTCAAAATGAGAAGAAACAGATGTAAACACCCATTAATGATCAAACATGGACTGTATGAAGTATGAATCTAGTAAAACTGGAAATTGTAAAAAATGAAACAGAACACCTAAACTTCGATATCCTAGGTATTACTGGGCTGAAATGGACTGATATTAACCATTTTGAATTGGACAGTCATATGCACTACTATGCTGGGAACAACAGTTTGAAGAGAAATGGTTGGGCATTCATCACCAAAAAGAATATTTCAAGATCTGTCCTGAAGTACAGTGCTGTTAGTGATAAGATAATATTCATATGCCTACAAGAAAGGCCAGTTAATATAACTATTATTCAAATTTGTACATCAACCACTAAGACCAAAGGTGAAGAAATTAAAGAATTTTACCAGCTTCTGCAGTCCAAAATTGCCTAAATATGTAATCAGGATGCACTGATAATTACTGGTGATTGGAATGTAAAAGCTGGAAACAAAGAAGGATTGAAAGTTGAAAAATATGGCCTTGGTGATAGAAATGATGCTGGAGATCCCATGATAGAATTTTGCAAGAACAAGGACTTCTTCATTGCAAATAACTTTTTTTTTTTTTTTTACAAACATAACGGTGACTAGACTATATTACACACATGGATCTTGCCATACAGAAAACAGAGGAATCAAATTGACTACATCTGTGGAAAAAGATGATTAGTCAGAACAAGGCCAGATACTGACTATGGTACAGATTATTAATTGCTCAGATACAAGTTCGAATGAAACTGAAGAAAATTAGAACAAGTCCAAGACGGCCAAAGAATGACCTTGAGTATATATCCTACCTGAGTTCAGAGACCATCTCAAGAACAGATTTGATGTGTGGAACACCAATGACCAAAGACCAGAAGAATCACAGAATAACATCAAAGACATCATCCATGAGGAAACCAAGAGGTTATTAAAAAGACAGGAGAGAAAGGCAAGACCAAATTGGATGACAAAGAGACTCTAAAACTTGCTCT
>KN677232.1:413570-448022 GCA_000152225.2 Procavia capensis | reverse complement strand
CTAATTACTGTTGATTGGAAGATGTACTTTGGAAACAAAGAAGACGGAATGGTAGCTAGATATTCTGGCTTTGGTTATAGAAATGAAACAGGATATCTCATGATAGAATTTTTAAGGCTGATGACTTCATTCATTGTATCTTTTTCAAGCTACATAAGTGACACCTCTATAAATGGCTCTTACCAGATGGTATACACAGGTATCAATTCAACTATGTCTATAGAAAGAGATGGTAGAAAATTCAATACTATCACTCCAAACAAAGCCAGGCACCAGCTGAAGAACAGACCATCAATTCCTCATTTCAGAATTTAAGGTGAAACCAAAGAAAATTTGAACAAGTCTATGAGAACCAGAGTAGAATCTTGTGTATATGACACCTCAATTTAGAGATCATCTCAAAAATACACACACTGAACATTAATAACCAAAGACCAGGTGAGTTGTGGAATGGCATACATGAAGAAAGTAAGAAGTCATTAAAAAGACAGGTAGCCAGCCAAACAGGAAAGGAAGAAAAAATAAACAAAATGGATGGCAGGAGAGAAACTGAAACTCACTCCGGAACATTGAGTAGTTAAAGCAAGTAGAAGAAATGATGAAATAAAAAACTGAACAGATTTCAAAGGGTGGTTTGAAAAGATAAAGTATTAGAATAACATATGTAAAGATCTTGAGATAGATAGAAAACCAAAAGAGATGTAGACTGTAGGCATTTCTCAAGATGAAAAAACTGAAGAAGGAATTAAAGCTTCAGGTTTCAGTATGGAAAGATTCAACAAGGAAAATATTAAATGACACAGAAAGAACCCAAGAAAGTTGAATGGAATACAGATTCACTAAACCAAAGTTAATTGGTAGGCATTCAAACACATCACGAGACAGCATATGATCAGGAACTGATAGTAGTGAAAGAAGAGGTCAAGCTGCACTTAGGGTGTTGGTGAAAAACAAGAAGCCAGGAATTGATGGAATACCAACTGAAATGTTTCAACAGAGCTGCAGTCCTGAAAGTGTTCGCTTGTCTATGCCAAAAGATTCACCAGATGGCTGCTGCACCATATGACTGGTATTTTGTGTTTGTGCCTTCATATTTGTGCCTATTCCAAATAAAGGTGATTCAACAGAATGTGAAAAACATCTAAGAATACCATTAATAATACATGCAGGGAAAATTTTGCAGGTCATTCAAAAATGGTTGTATATCCACAGTGAACTGCCAGAATTTCAGGTTGAATTCAGAGGAGGAACTGGGGACATCATTATTGATGTCAGATGGATCATGAAAATGGAGAACACTAGAAAGATGTTTATCTGTGTTTTATTGACTATGCAAATGCATGTGATTATGTGGACCATAACAAATTTGTGATAGTAATGGAAAAGAAGAGAATTCCAGAACCCTTAATTGTGCTCATGAGGGACCTGTACATAGATCAAGAGCCAGTTGTACAAAAATAACAAGGGTATACTACATGGTTTACAGTCAGAAAGTGTATGTGTCAGGTTGTGTCCTTTCACCATACCGATTCAATCTGTACACTGAGCAAATAATCTGAGAAACTAGACTGTGTGAGAAAGAACAGACATTAGGATTGGAGGAAGACTCATTAACAACCTGTAATATGTAGATGATACAACTTTGCTTATTTATAAAAAGAGGACTTGAATAATGTGCTGATGGAAAAAAGACTGTGGCCTTCATCGTGGATAAACCTCAAAAGAAAAAAAAAAATCCTGCAGCACTCTGGTAAATGGATAAAAGACAGAAGTTGTCAAGAATTTCATTCTACTGAGATCCACACTCAAAACTCATGAATAAAGCAGTCGAGAAATCAAAAGTTACACTGTGTTGGACAAATCTTCTATAAAATACCTCTTAAAGTGCTAAAAATAATAAAATAAAATAAAGAAAAGGAAAGAAAAACGAAACATTTTACCTTGAATGCTAAGATGTGCTTGCTTAAGCCAAGGTATTTTTATCACCTCATGTGCAAAAACCACAAGGTCAGCAGTTCAAATCCACCAGGTGCTCCTGGAATACTCTGGGGGTCAGTTCTACCCGGTCCCCTAGGGTCGCCATGAATTGGATCCGACTCGACGGCACTTGGTATATATGCATAAAAAAATTGGGCAGTGAACAACGACATACAAAGAAGAATTAATACTTTTGAATTCTGGTGGTGGCAAGCAGTACTGAGTATACGCTGGACTGCCAAAGGATGGAAAAAGTCTGTCTTGGAAGGATTACAACAAGAACACTCCTTAAAAGCAAGATTGGCCAGACTTTGTCTCATGTACTTTGGATATTTTATCAGCAGGGATCAGTCCTTGGAGAATGACATCATTTTTGTGTACAGCAGAGGGTTATAGAAAAAGAGCAAGACATTTTACAAGATGGGTTGAAATAGAGGCTTCAGCAATGGCTCAAGTGGAATAGCAATTGTGAAGATAATGCATTACCTGGCAATGTTTAGTTTTGTTGTACACTGAATTGCTATGTGTCAGAATCTATTTTATGGCACTTAACAGCAACAGCTAATGTTTTGGTTTTAGATATTTGTTAATTTAGGCAAGTCGTGGTTTTGGCACTAAAACACAATTTACGAAACTTTTGAAATCAAAGTGTCAAAACAAACTTTGAAACTAACAGCTGAATAGTTTAGGGCAGGGATCCTGTTGACTGGGTTGCAGCAATTTTCACCAAAAGGAAAATTGCACAATCTTTGCAGTCAAAGGAACTAGTAAATCCTAATCATCTAATAAGGATTTGAAATTTTTCTTTCCTATTCTTTTACCTATCAACTTCTTTTTTTTTATTGTGATTGAGTGAAAGTATACAACCCAAACTCAGTTTGCATGCCAGTCTATCTGCAGCTCCTTCTGCTCTCCTTACCCGGTCACAACACTCCTTTCCGTTCTATACATGCCATATACTCTTAGTAATCTCCTCTCCCCTCCTCTCTACCCTCTCCTCTTTCTTATAGTAAGAGGCAAGTAGGACAGCATCATATAGATTCATGGAACCATAAAGTACACATACCATATGGTCACATTGTGTCCCCGAGTCTGAAGAGTTACCTCAGTAATGTTTTCTGGTCAAGGGAAGCAACAGATCTAGGAGCCGTGTTCCCAGGGGAACTCCCGGGCCTTCAGACCATCAGCTGCAGTCTTTTAGTGAAGTTCTTGAGGTGCATCCCTCTTTTTCTTCTGTTGCCACTGGGACGCAACATTATGTGCCCCATCATGGCTGTCTTTGGTGGTGGCCAGGCACCATCTGGTTCTTCTGGTCACATGTTGATATAGTTACCCATTCACACGGGTCCTTCCATCTTCTGGGCTCTTTTTCCCTCATGTCTTTGTTGTCCTTGGTGGTCATCTGTTCCAACTGAGTTGGTCCATTTGGAGTACCTCAGATGGCAGGTTGCTAGTTTTTAAGACCCCAGATGCCACTCACCAATAAGGCATGCAGAAGACTCTCTTAACAATAGGCTAGTTATGCCAACTGGCCTCAGTGTCCCCTAAAGGCATGGTCCCCAAATCCCTGCCCCTGCTATACTTCATCCTTGCAATATTGGATTAAGATTAGAAGAGTTTTCAGTTTATGCTGAAGTACAGTGTGTGCTGTCACTGCTTTCACCCGACCAAATTTCTATCAACTATCTAATCTATGACCAACTCTCTCCCTCCCCCCCCCTCCATTGTAGCCATCAAAGAGTCTTTTCTTCTATACATGAGTCTGTTTTTAAGTCTTTATAGTAGGGGTCTCATACAATATGTGTCCTTGTGCCACTGACTGATTTCACTCAGCATAATGTCTTCTAATTGAAACCAGGTTATGTAATTGGGTTTTTTACTTTTTTCTTAGTGATATTTTCCAGTACCTTGTAGATTATGGAGATGACATGTCAGACTGACATGTAGTTGCCAAGTATTTTTTTCCTTTCTGCAGGTGGTCTCCTAATTCTTTTGATAAAGTCTTTGGATGAGCAAAAGTGTTTGGTTCTTAGTAGTACCCATTTATCTATTTTCTCTTCTATTGACAGTGCTTTGTCAGATTTTGAAGTCTGTCTAAGCTGTGTATTAAAGCTTCCATTGTTGACCTTCTTTTTTTGTTGCATGATCTTTATCATTTTAGGTTTGATATTTAGGTCTTTTATCCAAGTTGAGTTAGGTTTTGCGAAAAGTGTGAGATATGAGTCTTGTTTCAGTTTTTTGCAGATGGATATCCAATTTTGCCAGCACCATTTGTTAAAGAGACTGTTTTTATAGCAGTTTAAAATCTTAGGGCCTTTGTCAAATATCAACTTTTCAGAGAAGGGTGATGGCATCTTTGGGGTCTCAACTCTGTTCCATTGGTCTACAGGTCTCTTTTTGTACAAGTATCAGGCTGTTTTGACTACTGTGGCAGTGGAATAACTCCTAAGGTCAGGTAGTGAGGCTTCCCAATGCATTCCTCTTCTTTGAAAGTGCTTTGCTTATCCAGAGTTTCTTCCTTGTCCAAAGTTGGTGATTTGTTTCTCTCAGTAAAAAATATCACTGGAATTTGTATTGGCACTGCATTGTATATGTAGATCACTTTGGGTAAAGTTGATATTTTCACAATGTTAAGTCTTCCTATCCATGAGCAGATTAGGTTACTCCATTTATGTAAGTCTCTCTTAGCTCCTTGCAGTAGGGTCTTGTAGTTCTCTTTGTATAAGTCTCTTATTTCTCTAGTTAGGTTTATTCCTAGATATTTTATCTTCTCAGAGGCTATAGTAAATAGTGTTGATTTGGTGATTTCTTTTTTGATGATCTCTTTATTGGTATAAAGGATTTCTATCTATTTACTTATGTTTATCTTATATCTTGATACTCTGATGAACTCTTCTATTAGTTCGAGTAGTCTACTTATGGATTCTTTAGAATTCTCTGCATATACAATCATATCATCTGCCAATAGGGAGATTTTTACTTCTTCTTTGCTGATACAGATGCCCTTCATTTCTTGGTCTTGTCTAATTGCTCTGGCTAGAACTTCTAGTATAATGTTGAATAGAAGTGGTGAGAGTGCCCATCCTTGTTTAGTTCCCATTCTTACCTACCAACTTTAATAGATATTTTAAAAGAGATTAATCTTAGTTTGTTTGTTTTTTAAAAATAATTTTGCTTAGATTGCTATCAATATTAGTGTTAATTCATATCAGGAATTTAGAAGATTTCTTTATATTTCAGTGCTCTGGATTTGTATGTATATCATTGCTATTAGTTATTATTTGAAAGGCTTGATAAATTTCCCTATAAATCCCTCTGGTAGAATTTTTCTCTTTGTTCTTGAGTAGGTGAAGATTATTTACAAAGTTACATGTTTCTTCTAAGATGCTTGGTCGATTTAATGTTTCTATCTAACTTAAGAGAAGCTGTGGTGGCATAGCTGTGAAGTGCTACATTTGCTAACCATAGGGCACTGCTTGGAAACTCTATGTCACAGTTCTGCTCTGTCCTATAGCATCACTATGAGTTGGAATTGACTCACTGGCAGTGGGTTAGTGGGTGATCTAGTTTGGGATAAGTTTTCATTAATTATAACTTCAAATAATTTGTTTAAAATTTTACCTCCTTTTTTGTTGTTACTAGTTTATCATTGCAAGAAGCTTGACAATTGCAGTCAGAACTAAAGCTACGAAACGTCTGGTGAGAAATATTTCCTATTTTATTTTATTTTTGTTCTCAAAGAGGACCAATTGTTGGTACCTAATAGCCCCACATTTTGTTTGTTTTTAAATAAGTAGGAGAGATATGTAGATTGTACTGTTTAAATTTTCCTTTTCAATTGTCTTTTCAATTTCCAACAGGGCACTAAATATTTGGGTAAGGGAGTTTCTGAGAGAATCTTTAGGGGAAATGTGAAACAGGAGCAGTCAAATGTCCCCTCCAACTTGAGGTCCAGCCTATGATGATGGTACTGAGTGTGTGATATAATATTTAATAACTGAACAGTTAAAATGTATAATAAAAGTGAATCCTAAGGTTTTGATTCAGATTATAATAGAATTCATACTAAGTCTATTAAAGAAGGATAAACAATTTTAAAATATAACTTCCATGCCAAGTTTTCTCTCACAAAACCAATAAAAGGTAAAAAACCAGATTTCATCAAATGTTTTAATTTTCAAAAGATTGTATTTGAATATTCTTGGGTCAAACGATAAGCACTAACCTGTGGAGAGCATTTGCAATGGACTATCCAAGCCTGTTTCCCAGGCTTCTCATCTAGTTAGATGCACTAACATGTGCTTACTGCTGCAGTCACATCCAGCCTTTCATTCTTTCCTGATCAATTAGAGTTTTTAAAATGCCTTCATAGCTTTTTCCGGAAGAAGAGAGTGTATGACAGGGAATACCCAGGAGAGAGAAATAATATGCAGAAGGCAGAGAGACATGAAAAGCAACCAACATTTAAGAATGATAAACAATCATGCACCAGAAGTATGACATGGTAAGAGATGGACACAGTATATGTCCAACTGAACTGTAAAGGGTGTTGTAAGCCCCTCTAGTGAGATTCCAGGGGTGTCATCTGAAGGATGTAAATGTGGGAATAACAAGATCATATTTGTGCTCTGCCAAAAGATTAAATCCCTGGGACTGTGCAAATGGCTTGCACTTCCTTGCTAGCCTAAAGACAGACATTCAAACCTGCCTAGCAATACTGTGGATGAAAGACCTGACAACTGTGTCTGTAAAGACTACAACTTGATGAATTGTATGAAATCTTATTTAAACTACAAAATAGTTTAGTTTAACTGGTAAAAATATCTTCCTTGAGCGCTATGCTCTTTTAAAAACTATCTCTATGGGATCAAAGTACCTACAGTAACTTCAAGACTAGATAGAAATCTCTGGACAGAGAGCTTATGTTAAATGGGTGGGGAATAACTGAGAAAAGTAGGAGGAGAATGGTTGTATAACACCAAGAATGTAGTCAGTGTCACAGAATTATATGCGTAGAAAATGTCAAAATCGTGTAGATTTTGCTTTATGTGTTCTCAACAACAAAAAGCCCATGGAGCAATTCTGTTTTGTAACACATAGAGTTGCCATGAGTCAGAATTGATTGCATGATAATGGGTTTGTGTTTCTTGTTATATAAGAGGAAAGTTTGGAGTTTCTTTCTGGAGAAGATGACTGCATTGGGCAAGCAGCAGAGGGGTGTGAAGGTTGGAGACATATCTGATGATGTCATTGTACTGCTTTTATTCTTTTGTAGGTTCAAGGTAGCCTGGGCCTAAATATCCTATGCTCAGTCATTGCTGCAACAGGGATCATACTCTGTATCTTCAGCGTCAGTGTTTTTCCAGCGAAGATCTCTCTTTGTGACTACAGTCAGATGCCACAAAAATGTGAGATGATCAAATTTGTGCTAATGGTGAGTGGTTTTTCTTTTTAACGAGTACTGTAGTAGAAGCAGAAACCCTGGTAGCTCAGTGGTTAAATACCATGGCTGTGAACTAAAGGGTTGGAAGTTCTGATTTACCAATGTTCCTTGGAAACTCTGTGGGGAAGCTCTATTCTGTCCTATAGGGTCAGTATGAGTCATAATTGACTCATGACAATAGTTTTGGGTTGACTTTTGGGTAGCCCCCAGGGTTGTCAGAAGTAATAATCAGTATTCTTTAGTTGTTACATCATCTAGGAAATTTTGAAGCGACTGATAAAAAGAGCAATATTTTATTGAGTTGTTAGAGTTACATCCCTCACATCTTTCTTTGTTTATTCTCTTTGTGTAATCAGGCAAAGTAGGGAAAGAAAGCTCATGTTTATTGAAAACCTACATTCTAACAGGTATTGTTCTGGGTCCTGTACATAATTTGCTTGCTTAACTCTATAATTCTGATCAATATGTACTGTTTTTTTGTTTAACTCTACAATTCTGATCAATATGTACTGCTTTTCCCTCCAAAAATTGAGCTAAGCTGTCAATCCTTGTGTGTTTCCAGACCTTCTTCATTGATTTTCTGATGAGGTTACCTGGTTCTCTATCTAAAGTAAAACTGTCTTGAACATTATGCTATAAGTGATGGGTAACCCAGGATCTCTCTACTGTCTCTAGATGTTCTTACATGAGTTACCATCCTGCTCCAAGAAAATTCACAATCTTTATTCTGTATTTTACAACTTTTCTGTCCCACTTACTTGTCCCCTTATGAGTACTATTCTAAAACTTTATTCTCCAAATGGATACTGTTATGGATTTATTTTTATTCTTCCAGAAGAATTTGAAGTCTTGTCTGCTGTACCTGTGATGATCATGCCTTTCTTTGTTATGTTAATTGAGATGGTCCAGTGTAGGATGGGTCTTCAGCCTAATCCCTTCTGAGAGGCCTTTTATGCAAGAAAAAATACAAAGACATACACACACATAAAAAAACTAAACCCACTGCTGTAGAGTCAATTCCAGCTCATACTGACCCCATTGCAACACTATAGACAGAGTATAACTGCTCCATAGAGTTTCCACGGAGTGTCTGGTACATTTGAATTGCCAACAGTTTGGTTAACAGATATAGCACATAACCACTGCACTGCCAGTGAGGTTAGAAGACCAGTTCTGGGTTCAAGCTCTAGCAGAGAGTCCATCCTTGTTAGTAGCTCCAGATGATCCTTGGCATTCTTTATCCTACAGACATTCTTGATGGACACACATAGGGAAAAGACAAATTTCATCTCAAGATCGATCTGTAAGCTAAGGAATACCAAGGAACACCTGGAGCTACCAAGAAGGATAGACTCTCTCCCAGAGCTTAATACAGACTTGGTCTTCTAACATCCAAGACTGTGGGACAGTAAATCCTCATTCTTTGTGGTACTTTTGTTACAGCAGCACTTGCAAACTAAGACAAAAAAAAAAGTTCCACTGAGTTGATTGCATCTTATGGCAACTCTGTAAGACAAAGTAGAAATGCCCACTAGAGTTTCAAAGAATTTGACTAGTGGATTCAAACCGCCAACCTTCTGTTTAGCAGCCATAGCACTTAACCACTATGCCACTAGAGGTTCCAAACTAAGGCAACCACTTGAAAAAGACTGTGCAGGTAGTAAAACTTCTGGTAGCTTTGGACCATGGCATAAGAGTGCGTGTGGTGGGAGGATACTGCAGCACAGAATAACAAAGTAAAATACGTCATTAAATATTTGCTACTTAAAAGTCTCTTGGCCAGTCTTAACATCATTGAGCTTTCTGTAATCATTGCTCTATATGAACTTCTAACATTCCACCATACTGTTTAGTTCTGCCTCTTCTTTTATTTTCACTGTATATTAGTAGCCTCAGCTAAACTTGGACGTTGTCATTCTTCCTGATTGACAGAATGATTACAATGCCTTATCCTCAGCTAAATTTGGACTTGTCATTCTTCCTGATAGACAGAATGATTACAATGCCTTGGCTTCATTCCAAGCTTAACCTGGATGTTTCTAGGGCTTTATATTCACACTAAAATAGCCCCTGGAGGTACTTTTGCTGAAAAACAAAACAAAACTGCTCCCCATAATATTTCTGATAATTCTTATTAGTAAGCATTTTTATTTCTTCTCAGTCAATCACATTAAGAAAGGATTTCTTCTTCCGAGGATGTAACTATTTTAGTCAGCTAGTGCTGCCCTAACAGAAATGCCACAGAATGGATGGTTTTAACAAAGGAAAGTTTATTCTTACACAGTCCGGTAGGCTACAAGTTCATATTCAGGATGTCTACTCCAGGGGAAGGCTTTCCCCCTTGTCGGCTCAGGAGGAAAGTCTGATATTGTATCAGTCTTTGTCCAGGGAGTGTCTTTGCACAGGAATCTCAGGTCTGAAGGAAGCACTCTTCTCCCAGTGCTACTTGCTTGATGGTGTGAAGTTCCTAGTTCTCTGCTTGCTACTCTTGCCTTTTATCTCTTGTAGGATGAAAAGACTAAGGGTGGGGCAAGCCGTGCTCCAGGGAAACTACCTTTGCAGTAGAGCAGGGAGGTGATCTCATAAAGGGATTTACAGTTCCACCCTAATCCTATAACATACAGCAAAGGAAAACCACAAAATGGTGGACAATGACAAGATACTGGGAATCATGGCCCAGCCACATGGCTATACATATTTTTTGGGGGGACACAATTCAATCCATGACATCCCACCCTTTGGCACCCCAAAAATCACATAATTGAAACATGTAACACATTCATCTCTTCGTGGCAAAATCATGTCCATCCTGTATGATAGAAGTCTTAAATCAGTTCTAAGTCAAAAACTCAAAAATTCTCTTACATCTATGAAACCTAGAACATAAGCTATCCACTTCCAAAGGTACAATGGCAGAACAGGCTCAAGTTAGACATTCCATTACAAATGGGAGAAACTATAGGGAAAGAAGACATTAACAGGCAACAGGCAAGTCAGCAGAACTCATTACATCAGCCCTCAAACCTTTGAAAATACTCTTACATTTTCTGAGACATTCTACACAATGGCCCTGCCCTCCAGACTCTAGGTATTGGCCACACTCTCTGGATTCCGAGTGGAGACGCCCAGCCCTGTACTACAATTCTGCCTTCAAGGCCCTCTTGGACAGAAACTCTGCCCTATCAGCTTTAGGTGTGCCCTAAGCCCAACCGAGTGGCAATTCCACCCTTACAAACACAGGATGCCATGGTTCCACACTTTCAAACCCCTGAGGTCATAGCCATACCTTTTGAGACTGAGGCAGTGCAACTTCTCATGCTCTTTGTCTCTTCAGCGTCAGCTTCCTATGGCTGCATGGCCCACATTTGCCCTGCCAGGGCAAGTGTTCCAAAGCTCTGTAGCTCCACTGATTTAAGTGCCTGGAGACACCCTGCTCAGCTAGGAAATCTCTGTGCACAGGCGCTCAGCTCTCTGCTCTATGGGTTGGCTCCAGCGCTGCCTCTGGTTCTATTGCTGCCCCTGCTACTGCCACCAGTTCTCTGTTGTTTCTCACCATCTGCATCTTCTTTGTTCCTTTTGAATCTTCTATCCATTCAGTTTCAAAATGGTGCCCACATTTTAGGTATTTGCTAGAGCAGCAACCCACTCTCACTGTACCAAATTCTGTTTTAGTCAGCTAGTGTTGCCCTAACAGAAATATCACAGAGTGGATGGCTTTAACAAAGGAAGGTTTACTCTTACACAGTCCAGTACACTATGAGTTCAAATTCAGGATGTTCACTCCAGGGGAAAGTTCTCCATGTTGGCTCTGGATGAAAGTCCGATATTGTATCAGTCCTTGTCCAGGGAGCATCTTGGCACAGGAATCTCAGGTCTGAAGGATGTGCCCTTCTCCCGGTGCTGCTTGCTTGATGGTATGAGGTTCCCAGGTCTCTGCTTGCTTCTCTTTCCTTTTATCTCTTGTAGCATGAAAAGATTAAGGGTGGGGCAAGCTGTGCTCCAGGGAAACTCTCTTTACAGTGGAGCAGGGAGGTCATTCTATGAAAGGATTTACAGTCCCACCCTAATCCTTTAACATACAGCATAGGAAAACCACAAAATGGAGGACAATCACAAGATACTGAGAATCATGGCCCGGTCACAGGGCTACACTTATTTTTGGGGGGACACAATTCAATCCACAACAGTAACACATTTTTCTAAGAAAACACCAGTAGAAATTGGCAAAAGCAGAATTAAAATCTGAACTTCCCTGTTTTTCATCCCTCTATATGATCTTGTATTGTTCATGTCATTATACTGAAGAAGAATTTGTAAATTTTATATGAATTTTCCCACATTAATATACGTTAGGGATGCAGTGATATGGACCAGATCTACTTGACTAGCTTAATGGGAATGGTTTCCTTGGTGTCTGCACAGGCTCTGGCCACAGATGTGCCAGGGCCTGGTTTAATGCTCTGTTGTTGCTGTCTTGAAACGCTTAGTAATTTTTGAACAAGAAGCCCTACATTTTCATTTTTTTTACTTAGCCCTATAGATTGTGTAGCCAGTCCTGCCTTCATCTCAGTCATTTTCTTTCAAAGAGCAATCATGAATTTTCATTATTTGTGTGAAGATTTTTTTCCTGCTCAACCTCACACCAGAAGCCATCCATAAGGCCTGCCTGAAATCTGAAGCATCAGGTGTCTTCTTACCTGAGTATCTGCACGGTCATTCCATGAGGCTATGAGTCTGTATTTTATGGTCAATGTGAGAGTTAGCACTCTGGGAGACGTAGGAAGGTACTCATATTCCTGCCTTCAGGAAACTTTGTCCAGTCCTCCTGATAGATAAATATCATCATTAACATAATTATCATTCATGATCATCGTCTTCATCCTAGCACTTAGTTTTGCAAAGGGACAGAGGATTCACCTTTCAATATTATTCAAAAGAGGTTAGTAAATGGCAAGTTCTTTGTAGATAAAAGTGTGTAAATAGCATGTTAATTGGAATTATCGGATAGAAGTATAAGAAATTTGTAAATGATCAACTATACTTGAAATACTAAAAAGCAGTTCTTTGGACTCCAACAAATACATATTTATTTATTATTATTTTTGTTGAAAATGCACCCCAACACTTGTTTTTGTAAATAACGTTTTATTGAAACACAGCCTTATTTATTCATTTACATAGTGTGTATGGCTGCTGTTGTGCTACAAGGAGAGAATTGAACAGTCAAAACAGAGAGCTTATAGATCTCAGACCTGCAAGTAATTACTACTTGGCCCTTTACCGAAAATATTTGTCAACCCCTTATGTACTCCTCTAGATGTTAAGATCATTGAAGACAAGGACATTATCTATTTTTTATTTGTTCCTGTACCTTCAGTATCTACAACAATGCTCAAAATACAGCAGTTACTGAATAAATATTTGTTGAAGAAATGAACAGATAATGAAATAAAGACAAATATTCTTAGGCCCACGTGACACTGTGTTATATCCTGTGCACCCTATCCTTGGGTTCCTCCAGACCAGAGGGACTATCCCTGTGCAAGGTGATAAAAGTTAAACCAAAGAATCTCAGACATCATTTCACTTTCTCAACCTCTCTCAAATCTGACCATATATTTGGCTAAAGATTGGATCTAAAGCCATTTCTCAGAGGGTATTGATTAAAGACAGACTTATTTGCTATTCATTACTGCATTTTCCCCCCACTCATACATCTGCTGGTTTATTGTGGGGAATTGCATGTTACAGTGATGCTGTACACTATGTCACTGGTATTCAGACACCAGCAAGGTCGCCCTTGAGGGACAGGTTTCAGCTGAGTTTCCAGATTAAGACAGACTAGGAAGAAGGAAATGGCAGTCTTCTTCTTAAAAGAATTAACCAACAAAACGTTATGAATAGCAGCAGAACATTGTTAGATATAGTGCCATACAGTGAGCCTCCAGGTTGGAAGGGACTCAAGAGATGATTGAGGAATAGCTGTCTCCTCAAAGTAGAGTCAACCTGAATGAAGTGCATGGAGTCATGTACTGGGGATTTTCACTTGCTCATGTGGCATGATTCGGTATGAGAAGAAACAGCTGCAAATGTCTACTAATAATGGGAATGTGGATTGTACAAGGTATGAATTTGGGAAAACTTGAAGTTGTAAAAAATTAAATGGAGACATAAACATCAGTATCCTAGACATTAGTGAGAAAAATGGGCTGGAATAGGCTATTTTGAATCAGAAAAATCATATGATCTACTATGCTGGGAATGACAATTAGGAGAGGAATGGTGATGCATTCATTGTCAAAAAAAAAATTTCAAGGTCTATTCTGAAATACAGTGCTGCCAGTGATAGGGTAGTATCTGTACACCTTTAAGAAAGGTCAGTTAAAGCAACCATTATTCAAATTTACACACCAACTGTTAAGGCCAAAGAGGAGGAAACTGAAGAATTCTACCAGCATCTGCAGTGTCAAATTGATGGGACATGTAGTCAGATGCACTGCTAATTACCGCAACTGGAATGCAAAAGTTGGAAACAAAGAAGAAAGGTTGGTAGTTGGAAGATATGGTGACCTTGATAATAGAAATGATGCCAGAGATTGCAGCATAGAATTTTGCAAGACCAATGATTTGTTGCAAAAAGTCTTTTTTCACCAACAGCGGCTATACATGTAGACCTCACCAGATGGAATACACAGGAATCAAATCAACTACATCTGTGGAAAGAAATGATGGAAAAGCTCAGTGTCAGAAGTCAGAAAAAGATCAGGTGCTGACTGCAGCACAGACCATCAATTGCTCATATGCAAGTCCAAATTAAAACTGAAGAAAATTAGAACAAGTCCATGAGAGCTAAAGTATGGCCCTGAGTATATTCCACCTGAGTTTAGAGGCCACTTGGAGAACAGATTTGGTGTATTGAACATTAATGACCAAAAAACAGAGGACTTGTGGAATGACTTCAAAGTCATCATCCATGAAGAAAGCAAAGTGTCATTAAGAATACAGGAAAGTAAGAAAATACCAAGTTGGATATCAGAAGAGATTCTGAAAGTTGCTCCTGAATATCCAGTAGCTAAAGCATAAGGAAGGCATGATGAAGTAAAAGAACTGAACAGAAGATTTCAAAGTGTGGCTCGAGAACTCAAAGTATTAAGGACATATGCAAAGAGCTGGAAATAGAAAATCCAAAGGAAAGAACATACTCTGCCTTTCTCAAGGTGAGAAAGCTAAAGAAAAAATCAAGACTTGAGTTGCAATGGTGAAGGATTCTACAAGGAAAATACTAAACAACTCAGGAGGCATCAAAAGGAGATGGAAGGAAAATAGTCGTTATACCAGAAAGAACTGGTTGATGTTCAGCCATTTCAAAAGGTAGCATATGATCAGGGAATCTATGGCACTGAAGCTACACTAAAGGCTTGGGCAAGAAACAAGATTTAGAAATTGATGGAATATCAATAGAAATGTTTCAACAAATGGATGCAGTGCTGACAGTGCTCACTCATCTATGCCAAGAAATTTAGAAGATAGTTACTAGCCATCCAAGTGGAAGAGGTACTTATTTATGCCTATTTCAAAGAAAGGTTTCCCAATCAAATGTGGAAATAATCAAACAGTATCTTCAATACCACACCTAAGTAAAATTTTGCTATAGATCATTCAGAAGTGAATGCAAGAGTATATTGACAAGGAACTGCCAGAAATTTAAGCAGAATTCAGAAGACAATGTACAACCAGGGATATCCTTGCTGATGTCAGATGGATGTAGGCTGAAAGCAGAGAATACCAGAAAGATGTTTGCTTATGTTTTACTGACTATATAAAAGCACTTGACTGTGTGGATCACAACATTTTGGATAACACTGTAGAGAATGGGGATTCCAGAACACTAAATTATGCTCATGAGGAATCTATACATGGATCAAGAGGCAGTCATTCAAACAGAACAAGGAAGCACTGCATGTTTTAATGTCAGGGAAGATGTGTGTCAGGGTCGTTCCTTTTCACCATACCAATTTGATCTGTATGGTTAGCAGATAATCTAAGAAGCTGCATAATATGAAGAAGAATGGCACATCAGAACTGGAGGAAGACTCAGTAACAACCTGTGCTATGCAGATGACACAATCCTGCTTGCTGAAGGTGAAGAGGATTTGAAAGAGTTTGATGAAGATCAAGGACCACTGTCTTCAGTATGGATTGCACCTCCATGTCAGGACAACAAAACTCCTCACAACTGAACCAGTAAGCAGTATCCTGATAAGTGGAAAAAGAATTGAGGTTTCATTTTACTTGGTCCCATGGTCAATGCCCCTGGAAACAGCAGTCAAGAAATGAAAAGATGCATTGCATTGGGAAAATCTTCTGCAAAGGATCTCTCGAAAGTATTGAAAAGTAAAAACGTCGCCTTGAAGACTAAGGTGTGCCTGACTCAAGCCATGATATTTTCAGTCACATCAGATTAGGTAAAACCTGGACAATGAATAGCAAAGATAGAAGAATTGATGCATTTGAATTCTGGTGCTGGAGAAGAATATTGAATGTACCATGGTCTGCCAGAACAAATAAATCTGTCCCAGGAAAATTACAAGCAGAATGCTCCTTGGAAGCAAGGATGGCAATACTATGTCTAAATACTTTGGACGTGGTTTCAGGAGAGATCAATTCCTGGAAAAAAACATCATGTATAGTTAAGTAGAGGGTGAGCAAAAGAGGAAGACTGTAAGCAAGATGGATCAACACAGTGGCTGCAACAATGGGTTTGGCACAGGACTGGTTGTGGGTATAGCACAGGACTGAGCAATGTTTCATTTTGTTGTACACAGAGTCACTATGAACCAAAACAGACTCAAAGGTACCTAGCAACAACAATACTACATTGTTGTTTGTGTCCTGTCAATTCCAACTCATTGTAACCCTACAGGACAGGATAAAACTGCCCCATAGTGTTTCCAAGAAGTATCTGGATTTGAACTGCCAGCCTTTTGGTGAGCAGCCAAGCTCTTTTACACTATACCAGCAGGGGTCCATGACTACAATAGTTTTTATTACTGCTGCAATAATTTGCCATGAATATATCTAATTGCAACAAAACAAATTTATTACCTTATACTCCTGGAGATCAATGTCTGAAATGTATTGCACTGAACTAAAATCAAGATTTCAGCAGGGTTGAATTGTTTCTAGAAACTCTAGGGGAGATTGGTTTCTTAACTTTTCTGTTTCTGGAGACTACTGGCATTCCTTGACTCTTGGACCCTTGCACTGTATTTAAACTAAGCAGCCCAGCATCTTCAAATCCCTCTCTGATTTTTTCTCTCTTACCTCTAACTATAAGAATCCTTATAAACTGAAATTGTCCTGTCTGGACATTCCAAGATAACCTCAAAGCCGCCTGATTAGTGCCTTTGCAATGTAATTCAACATATTCAGATTCTGGGGAGTACGTCCTGGATCTCCTGGAGGGGGGCACACATTTTCTACCTATGATGATTAAATTATGAGATTGTATTGTAATGTTCACTATATGGCATCTCTAATGTTTAAAAGGACTAAAGTGACAATGATCATTATGATCTGTTTCTCTTCTTTTTAAAATGCTTTCACATCCTGTGCTCACAATAACACTGGAAAGTAGTATGGGGAGGGCATGATTTTTTTTATCAAGGAGAAAAGTGATAAAGTAAGCAGCTTTCACCAGGCCCTAAACTGACCAAAAGTTCTGCCTGCAGTAGAACCTAGGTTTTCTGAATCCTGGCCAGTCCTTTCTGTGTTTTGGTGGTGTTGTCAGTGATCAGTGTTTGGAATTTGTTATCTGCATCCTCACGCTCTTTTGTTATGGATTTTTTCCTAGGGTGTGGATATTCTATTACTCACTTTTAGTTTGCTTCAGTTCCGTAATGCTTTGGCCCTCACCATCTTTCATTTCATGCAAAGGAATCTATTGCAACCATGACTGGGGTGAGTACTGGGTGAGTACTCCTTGACTATGCATATTTTAGTTTTCTATCATTGTAAAAGAAAATGCCACAAACTTAAGGACTTTAAACAATAAATATTTATTATTCCCAGTTTCCATGGGTCAATAATTTTAGCACAGCTCAGGGTCTTCCAAGGCTGCAATTCCAGTGTTGGCTACAGTTGTCTAATGTGAGGCTGATGATGCTCTTCCACTGCTACCGTGGTGAAATTAGTTACAATTCATGACTAGTACATCTCAGAGGCCAGTAGGAGACCAAAAGTATCTTTTGCTTCAAAGCTCTTGTAAATTGCTCACTTATGTATGTTAGGTCCACCTAAGAGAATGTCCCTTTTGATAGCACAAAGTCAACCTAATCATGGACGTGATATCTTGTCGTATTTGTCCATGTTTAAAGGAAGGGGCGTCATAAAAGCGTATATGTCACTGGTAGGTTGTCTTTCAATTCAGCCTACCCAAATGGGTAAATAAAACTATTTTTTCAGCACACTTATTCTTTCAAAGGGCCTTCCTTCTGAGTCCAGATTTGATAATACTTCCAAACAGAGAGGCCCCCAAGGTGTGCAAGAAGTTACTACACTGACCTATTACAGCAATCATCTCTGGGCTACAGGGAAAATGTGTAGGTTTTGAACTTCTCCATCCATTTGCCCACACAACTCATTTTCTTACCCTGAGACCAACAGCTGATCCTCCTGCTGTTAAGTTGAAAGAATGTCACCAAGAGAGAGGGCATTAGGAGGTTAACAGAGAAAAGGAACTTGTTAAGGATTGAATATGTCCCCCCACCCAAATGTGTGTAGCAATTTAGCTGGCCATTATTCCCAGTGTAGTTGTTCTTTATTTCTGTGGTTGTAGTTTATGTATGTATTGTGAATCCTAATCCCTGCCTGTGGTTAATGGCACAAGATTGTATTGTGTTAAAGACGATTAAGGTGAGAGTATAACACCTTAATGAGGTCACCTCACTGATTCAATGTAAACGGAGTTTCCCTGGGGTACGGCTTGCACCACTTTTATCCTGCCAGAGATAAAAGGAAAGGGAAGCAAGCAGACAGTTGGGGACCTCATACCACCAAGAAAGCACTGCCAGGAGCAGATCTCATCCTTTGGATTTGAGATTCATATGCTGAGATTCTCCCAGACCAAGAGAAAAGTGATGTAGCACAAGGATCTTTCACCAGAGCCAAAAGAGAGAGAAAGCCTTCCCTTGGAGCCAGTGCCCTGGATTTGGACTTCTAGGCTACAGGACTGTGAGAGAATAAATTTCTCTTTGTTAAAGCCATTTGCTTGTGATATTTATCTTGTAGCATCACTAGATAATTAAGACAGAGAAAAATAACAGCAGTTCCTTAAACTAATGTCAGTATCGTAGACTGGGTAAAGATTTATGAGAAGTTGGGGAGGTGAGGGTTGTATCTGAGAAAAGACAGTGTGTGTAATACCATCAGTAAATGAGAAGATCCCTAGAAGTAAGTTTCTTAGCAAGTCCCAACAATTTTGTCATTTTGATTTTCATTGAAACATTTAAGCATGACATAAAACTCCTCAGTAATTTTCTAATCACAACATTTAGCCCCGTGGTCCATTCTGTTCCTAAGTAGCTATAGCGTGGAAATCTTGCTCCAACTGATATCTCAGTGTGAACCTAAGAGAGGAATAATGGCTTGGGGATTCAAAATGTCTAACTCTCTTCCTGTTCCCTCCCCCATTTCACACTGAGTTTGTAGAAGGAAGTCTAGAACTTTCCTTAACTTCCTATTGACTCCTGCCTTCACTCTGGTCCAGTGTGGTATTTGTAATACTTTAGTCAGAGCCAGAATATCACAATTTGGTTATGATACTGTCATCAATGTGCTGGTTCCTTTGTGTTTAAACCCAATAAATCCTTGTGAATCAGTTCTGATCTGTAACACATGAGGCTTCCAAGAATGTGAATCAGCTGGAAGGCAAGTAGCAATAACAGCAACAACAAGTATTTTCCCTAGAGTCGCTTTTCTCCTTTCATTTTTCGATACTCTCTCTCTGGTTAGAATTCTTTCCCCTTTAGAAAAATAGGTCAGTATTTACCTTAACACATTGATTTACTCAACTTGTTGGACACCGTAAAGCAAACGTGAGTTCAATACACTTGTAGAAACAGAGAACAGCCTTTGGTACCTCATACAAAGAAACATCAATGAGTATTTGTCCTAGGGATTGGTACAGTTGCCGTGAGACCTAGTTGATGCAGTAGCAGTGGGTTTATAGAACTAGGTTGACCTGAAAGATGACTGAGAAACTCAACCAGATAAATCTTGAGACTATATCTTGAAATGAAAGAGTAGATTCTAATAATGGTGACATTGTACAGTCAGGAAAGGGAAGCCCTCAGGTTTGTAGCTGAGTGACTCACCTACGATGTTCTGATTAATTTCGCAGACTGTGACCACCTTGCCCTGAAATCCTCACATGAGAGAAACAGCATGCAGTGCATCGTTCCACAAGATTTGTAACTTCCAACAGAACAAATTAAATATCTTCCAGAAATCTACTGTGACAGTAATGTAAAAATCTAATTTGATGACAGACCAAAATTTAACTGATATTTAAAAATTATATATTTTATAGTAAATTTGGGACAGTATTTTCATTTTCCCCAATTACTTGACTTCTTTCATTGACTCTTCAGTAGAACAGAAATGAAATAATACAATATCATGCATTTAATGAGTCAACAACACTTGAAAGTTTCTATCCATTCTGAGGAGTACATAAGAGTATGATGTTGGCAAAAAAAGATCTGTGGAAAAAGGGCAAAAAGGTATTACTGAAATGGGACCCAAAATATTACATATTTCTGCTATCCTTCATAGTATTATCTCTGTTTGTTAGATTTTCCCCCAACATTTGAGAATACAACGTATTTTTGCCTTCAGAAAGCTGAGATAGGTGCTTTTCTTCTCTTCTTCTGCTCTTCCTTCTTTTTCTTTCATTTTCCCATACAAAGTACTTAGAAAAGCACATTCAGACTTTACATGTGTATAACACAAGTCTAAGTATGTATGGAGTAATACCACACCATGGATCAGATTCACCTTATATTTTCCCTCTGTCCTCTTTTCACCTCCCTTGTCTGTCGCTCCCCTCCCCTCTCATGTCCTTCCTTTTTCTCTCTTCCACTTCTCCCCACTCCCATATCCTCACCTCCTCTCACACCCCCTCCCGTTCTGTCTGCTAACCTCATCTCCTTTGTCTCCTCTTCCCTCCTCACTATTCCCTTCCCCTCCTCACCCATACCCCTCTGCATGCCTTCCTCCTCCTCTTCCCTCTTCCTCTTTCCTCTTACCCTTCTCCTCTGCCTACTCCTTCTTTTCCCCTCTACCACTTTTATCCTGCCTCTCTGGGAATTTTAACACCTTTCCAAAATTTGTTTCCCCAGTTTTACTTATTGTATTGTGTTATAGACGGTATTTGATCAATGCTCATTAAATACATTTTGTGTAATTTATTTTTATTACAGAACTAACAGATCAAATCAGTAGCAATAAGTTCATATCCTGCCTGCTTCCCGCTCAGATGCAATATGGTAGAAAAAAACTAAATCAGGAAATCTGCAGTGGTGTTATAGTATCTGCTTTCTCATCAGACAACTCTGGTTTTTTTATTTTGAAATTTCTGTTCCTCTTGTTACCTGTGTCCATTGACATAGCACAATATCTGTCTATATTTTAGTTTTTTCTTCTGTAACACAGTAATAATAAAGCCTGGCTCATAAAGTTGTGATGATTACCTGATGTCATATAGGTTAAGCAGTTAGTATTCTGACTACCATATATATATAAATGTGTATATATTGATGTGTATATATACAAACTTTGATGTTCAGTGCATGGTAAATGCACAGTAGTTCACATAAACTTTGATTGTTTGCATATATATATAAAGTTTTATGTTCAGTGCATGGTACATATATGTATGTGTGTGTATGTACATGTGTATGTATGTGTGTGTATGTACATGGATTTAGGTGTGTGTGTACATATAATTTTTTCAGTTCATTATGCATATATATTTTTTCAGTTTGTACGTGTGTGTGTGTATGTATGTACATGTGTTTAGATATGTGTGTGTGTGTGTATATATATATATTTTCAATTTGTTATGGGACATATATCCATTAAGGATAATGGTAAACAGGAAGATAATGTCCTTCTTATTTGTAGGTTATAATTTTATGAGGAAGGGTAACAATGAACATGTTGATATTGTTGTTAAGTGCCGTCTAGTCAATTCCAACTCAGAGTGACCCTATGCTTTAATATAAAGAAAACAGAAATCCTCAAACCAGATCAGTACACAGAATCATGATAGAGAAAAGATTGAATTTGTCAAGGATTTCATTACTCTATCCTGCACTATCCTCACAATTGTTGCTTTGCTTGAGCCCATTGTTGTAGCACCTGTCAATCCAACTCCTTTTGAGGATGTTCCTCTTTTTCACTGACACTCTGCCAAGCATGATGGCCTTCTCCGAAGAGTGACAACTCCTAACAACATGTTCAAAGCATGAAAGATGAAGTCTCCTCATCCCTGATTTTAAGGAACATTCTGGTTGTACTTATTCCAACACAGATTTGTTTGTTCTTTTGGCAACACCACCATCAAAGGTATCAATTTCCCTTCAGTTTTCCTTATTCATTTTCCAGTTTTCACATGCATATGAGACCACTGAAAACACTATTGCTGGAGTCAGGCACACCTTAGTCCTCAAGGTGATATCTTTGTTTTTTAACACTTTAAAGAGACTCTATTTGCTCCATGCAATGTACCTTTGGATTTCTTGACTGCAGCTTTTATGGGTATTGATTGTGGAACCAAGCAAAATGAAATCCTTGACAATTTCAATCTTTTCTCCATTTATCATGATGCTGTTTACTGGTCTGGCTGTGAGGATTTTTGTTTTCTTTATGTTGAAGCTTAATTTATACTTAATTCAGAAGTTTTTGATATTCATCATTAAGTGCTTAAAGTCCTCTTCACATTCAGCAAACAAGGGTGTGTCATCTGAATAATTCAAGTTGTTAATTACCTTTCCTCCAATCTTGATGCCCTGTTGTTCTACACGTAGTCCAACTTCTCCAATTATTTGTTCAGCATACAGATTGAATAGGTATGGTGTAAGGAAACAACCGTAACACAACTTTTCTGACTTTAAACCATGCAGAATCCTGTTGTTTGTTTGAATCATTATGCCTTGATCCATCTACAGATTCTTCATGAGCACAAATAAGTGTTCTTCATTTTCCATTCTCCACAATGTTATATATAATTTGTTTTGATCCACACAGTCTTATGCCTGTGCATAGTCTATGAAACACAGGGAAGCATGTTTCTGATATTCTCTGCTTTCAGCCAAGAACCATCTAACATTGTTACTGTAAAACATGAATCCATGCTGGGTGCAGAAAAGCCAGTACTGAGACAGGGCTGAGGTGGGTGATTGAGAATTTACTGTATATCAATATATAAGAGACAGACCTCAAATCCTACCTGTCTTTTTCAGCCAGGCTGAGGTTTGTTACTGAGTAGCTAAGGGTGAGGCAGATAACAGCACTGGATAAAGAGGGTAACAGCATCAGGTAAGCAGGGTCATAGCATTAGGTAAGGAGGTAAATATACAGTGAGCAGCCCCTACTTGTCTGTTAGTGGAGGCTTGCTTGCTATTATGATGCTGGAAGCTATGCCACTGGTATTAAGGTACCAGGAGGGTCACCCATGGTATACAAGTTTCAGCTGAGCTTTCAGACTAAGACAGATGAGAAAAACCTGGCAGGCTACTTCTGAAAGGAATTAGCCAGGGAAAACATTATTAATAGCAGCTGAACATTGCCAGATATGGTGCCAGAAAGTGAACACCTCAGGTTGGAAGGCGCATGAAAGATGACAGGGGAAGAGCTATCTCCTCAAAGTAGGGTCAACCTTAATGATGTGGGTGGAGTAAGGCATTCAGGATCTTTGTTCACTGATGTGGCACAACTCAAAATGTGGAGAGACAACTGCAAATATCCATTAATAACTGGGACATGGAATGTGCAAAGTAGAAATCTAGAGATATTAAAAGTTGTCAAAAAATGAAATGGAACACATAAACATTGATATCCCAGGTATTAGTGAGCTGAAATGGACTGGTTTGGGCCATTTTGAATCCAACAATAATAGGGTCTACTATGCTGGAAATGAAAGCTTGAAGAGGAATGGCATTGTGTTCATAATCAAAAAGAACATTTCAAAATCTATCCTGAAGCACAATGCTGTCAGTGATAGCATAATATCCAAAAACCTACAAGAAGGGCCAGTTATTCAAATTTATGCACCAACCACTAAGGCCAGTGAAGAGAATGAAGATTTTTACCAGCTTCTGCAGTCTGAAATCAACTGAACATGCAGTCAGGATGTACTGATAACTGCTGGTGACTGGGAAGCAACAGCTGCAAACAAAGTAAGACGGGTAGTTGGAAAATATGGCCTTGGTGATAGAAATAATGCCAGAAATCACATGATAGAATTTTGAAAGACTAATGACTTCTTTATTGCAAATACCATTTCAAACCAGCACTAATGGCAGGTTTGTAGTGAGTAATGGAGTGTGTCCTCATGGACCTCACCAGATGGACTACATATGAAGCAAATTGACTACATCTCTGTGAAAAGATGATGTAGAAGCTCCATATCAGCAGTGAGAACAAGACCAGGTGCTGCTTGTGGCACAGATCATCAATCACTCATGTGCAAATTCAAATTGAAATGGAATAAAATTAGAACATGTCCACAAGAGCCAAAGGATGACCTTGAGCATATCCCTTCTGAGTTTAAAGACCATCTCAAGAACAGATCTGATGGATTGATCACTAATGACTGAAGACCAGATGAGTTGTGGAATGACGTCAAAGGCATCATCCATGAAGAGAGCAAGAGGTCATTAAAAAAACAGGAAACAGAGAAAAGACAAAACTGGATGTCAGAAGAGCCTCTGAAACTTGCTCTTGAATGTCAAGCAGCTAAAGCAAAAGGAAAGAATGGCGAAGTAAAAAACCTAAGCAGAAGGTTTCAAAGAGTAGCTCAAGAAGACAAAAGTATTATAATGACATGTGCCATGAACTGGAAATGGAAAACCAGAAAGAAAGAACACATTCTGCATTTCTCAAGCTGAAAGAACTGAAGAAAAAATTCAAGCCTCGAGTTGTAATAGTGAGAGATTCTACAGAGAAAATATTAAATGACTCAGGGAGCATCAAAACAAGATGGAAGGAATATATAGAGTCATTATACCAGAGAGAACTGGTCGATGTTCAGCCATTTGAAGAGGTTGAACATGATCAAGAACCAATGATAACAAGGGAAGAAGTCAAAGCTGCCGGGAAGGGACTGGCAAAAAATGAGGCTCTAGGAACAGATAGAATATCAACTGAGATATTTCAACAAACAGATGCAGCATTGGAAGTGCTCACTCATCTATGCCAAGAAATTTGGAGGGCAGCTACCTGGCCAACTGACTGGAAGAGGTCCGTATTTAAGCCCATTCCAAAGAAAGGTGATCCAGCTGAATGCAAAAATTACCAAACAATATTGTTAATATCACATGCAAGAAAAATTTTGCTTAAGATCTTTCAAAATTGACTGTAACAATGTATTGACAAAGAACTGTCAGAAATTTGATCTGGTTTCAGAAGAGGATCTGGAACCAGGGATATCATTGCTGGTGTCAGATGGATCCTGGTTGAAAGCTGAGAATACCAGAACAATGTTTACTCATGTTTCATTGACTAGACAAAGGCATTCCACTGTATAAATCACAGTAAATTATGGCTAACATTGCAAAAATGGGAATTTCAGAACACCTAATTGTGCTCTCAAGGAATCTATATATGGATTGAGAGGCAGTTGTGCGAACAGAACAAGGGGACACTACGTGGTTTATAATCAGGAAAGGTGAGCATCAGGTTTGTATCCTTTCACCATACCTTTTTAATCTGTATGATGAGCAAACAATTCAAGAAGTGGGCAAACAATTCAAAGAAGAATGAGGCATCAGGATTGTAGGATGACTCATTAAGAACATGTGTTATGCAGATGAAACCACCTTACTTTCTAGAAGTGAAGAGGATTTGAAACACTGATGAAGATGGACTACAGCCTTCAATAAGGCTTGCACCTCAACATTAAGAAAACAAAAATCCTGACAACTAGACCAGTAAGCAACAGGGTCATAAATGGAGAAAGGCTTGAGGTTGTCAAGGATTTCATTTTACTTGGGTTCACAGTAAATGCCCATGGAAGCAGCAGTCAAGAAATCAAAAGACACATTGCATTGCGGAAACCTGCTGCAAAAGATCTCTTTAACGCATTCACAAGTAGAGATGTCCCCTCAACGACATGACCAAAGTCATGGTGTTTTCAATCGCATCACATGTGTGCAAAAGCTGAACAATGAACAAAGAAGGCAGAAAAATTGATGCCTTTAAATTGTGGTGTTAGAGAAGAATGTTGAATGTACCACGGACTGCCAAAAGAACCAACAGATCTGTTCTGGAATAACTACAACCAGACTGCTCCTTGGAAGCAAAGATAGCAAGACTGCATCTTACATACTTTGGACATGTTGTCAGGAAGGATCAGTCCCTGGAGAAGGACATTGTCATTGATTGATTTGTGTCCCCCCAAAAATATGTGTAGCCATGTGGCTGGGTCATGACTCCCAGTATCTTGTGACTGTCCTCCATTTTGTGGTTTTCCTAAGATGTATGTTAAAGGATTAGGGTGGGGCTGTAAATCCCTTCATAGGATCGTCTCCCTGCTCCACTGTAAAGGGAGTTTCCCTGGAGTATGGCTTGCCCCACCCTTAATCCTTTCATCCTGTGAGAGAGAAAAGGACAGAGAAGCAGGTAGAGAATTGGGAGCCTTGTACCAACAAGAAAGCAGTACCAGGAGAAGAGTACATTCTTCAGACCCGAAGTTCTTGTGCCAAGATGCTCCCTGGATAAAGACTGATGCAATACTGGACTTTCCTCCAGAGCCGACAAGGGCAAAGCCTTCCCCTGGAGCAGACACCCTGAATATGGACTTGCAGCCCACCAGACTATGTAAGAATAAACCTTCCTTTGTTAAAGCCATCCACTCTGTGGTAATTCTGTTAGAGGAGCACTAGCTGACTAAAACAGACATTATGTTTGGTAGAGTGAAAGTCAGTAAAAAAGTGGCAGACCCTTGACAAGATGGATTGACACAGTGGCTACAACAATGGGTTTAAGCATAAAAATGATTGTGGACATGGTGCAAGACCAGGGAGTGTTTTGTTCCATTGTTCATAGGGTCACTGTGAGTAGGAACAAACTCGGTGTCACCTAACAGCAACAAGGGTAAACATTTAGGTATGAGGGATAGTAACCAAAAAGAATGTGGGAAATTCATGGAGAGAGTCTGGAGACGTGTGTCTGGGGCACAGAGGAGGTCCATCTGGAGTTCTCTTGCGGCAGTGATTATTAGGGCTGAGGGGTTGGTGATTGGTGCCTCCACCTGTTTGATGATCCAGAGATAACCTAAAACAAACTAGTTGCAAAAATTTTATTGCTAATGCATCATGTCCCCTCAAAGTTTCAGTGGGTCGTGGGTTAATGTGTAATTTCTCTGGGCCTAGGTAGTGCTGGGAAGACAGTACTTTAAGAAAAACAGATATACAGGAAAAGAAATGGAGTAATTCCTGTTAAGTTCTTTATGCCACCCATTTCAACATCAGCAATGACGTTCTTGGTTACCCATCCTCTTTTGAACAAGTCTTGAATTTCTGGAAGCTCCTGGTTAATATACTGCTGCAACTAGCATACTTGAATGGTATACAGAAAAAAAAATTGCTTCCATGTGACATTAATGACATTGTTCAATAAATTCCACATTAGGTTAGATGACCTTTCTTGGAATAGTCACAAATATTCATCTTTTCCATTCAGTTAGCCAGGTAGCTGTCTTCTAAATTTCTTGACATAGAAAAGCAAGCACTTTCAGGGCTCTGTCTGTTTGTTGAAACATCTCAGTTGATATTCTGTGAACTTGCAGAGCCCTGTTTTTCACTAATGTACTCAGCACAGCTTGGACTTCTTCTTTCTATACCATTGGTTCCTAATCAGTTTTTAACTTTTTATTAGCCTGCGGCAGTGATTAAACTTAAGTAGCAGCAAAGCTCAGCTGTACTGCTGATGTGACCAGTGGGCAGAATAGCTACACTTTGAGAGCCTAGCTCTGGACTGAGAGTACAACTGCCACTCTACCCTCTCTTTCCAAACCTCAGCCATTAATTTGGCTGTTTTGCAATGTGTGGGACAGCTTGTGTGGGATGCATCGTGTTCAACTGGGAGGTGGAGTTACCCAAACGGAGGCCTCAGCATGGGTGAATTCCCAGGCTGGGAGGAAGTGCCAGCCAGGGGAGTACTTTCCCAGAAGAAAGTGTTCAGCACAGTGTAGCCTTATGGGTGGGGCACAGCAGCAGATGACAGGACAGTAGGCTTTCCATACATTGAACTAGATCACAGCATCTGGGGATGGAACTAGAGGTGCCTCCATTGCTAGCTGGAAAGAGGGGCTTGCACACCTGACAGCCTAATTTTGGAAGCTGTCAGAAAGCTTTTACCTTTCAAAATAAGACTACCCAGAGAAATAACTGCAGTAGAGCCTGACAGTATCTCTTCCAGCCATTACTGACCCACAACATAGGGTCAGCTGATGGCTCAAGAGTGACTCCATAAGTAGGGCCATGTCTTTGCCAGCCAGGAGGTGGAATCTGCTACCCCAGAGATTCCACTTGGCCCAGTCACTGGAGTACATAGAGGTGACTGGTGATCAACTCTCTTCTCAGACTGTGTTTCAGCTCCTGTTCAGGCAACACTAGAGAAACTAAACAAGCTCTAGATGCCCAAAATGCAACTAAACTTTGGCCACACACTTAAAGTAAAATCCACTTAGGGCTTCAGGAAGCTCCCAAAAGAAAGAACCAAAGAACTTCCCAGATGAAGAAGTCTTTCTGAAACTTTCAGAGGTTGAACACAAAAGAATTACATATAGTACCCTCCTACACATTATACAAAATTTAGCAGAGCAAGAAAAAAGTTAATCAAGCTGTTTGAACTGATGGGACACCAGACACCAGCATTTTGAAATGTGACAGATCAATAACAAAATTAATGAATTAGGAAACACAATTCAAAGCCAACAGAACAGAACTGAACAAATGGAAAACAGAGTTTCTGACTTGGAAGACAGAGCTACTGACTCCAGCATCTATGAGGAGAAATCAGAGAAAAGAAACAATAAAAATGAAGAAGCATTGAGAAATATGTGGAGCTCTATCAAGAGGAACAATCTATGATTAACTGGAGTTCTTGAACAGGAAGGGACACCTGAAAACACAGAGCGTATTGTTGTTGACTTTCTGACAAAAAACTTCCCTGAAATTGTGAAAGAAGAGAACAGATACCCAAGATGCATATTGAATGCCACACAATTTAGACCCCAAAAGAAACATACAAAAACATGTTATAATCAAGCTTAACAAAATGAAACGTAAGCAGAAACTCTTAAAGGCAGCGAGACTCAAGCAAAGCTAATGTTCAATGGGCAGCCCTGTAGGCTATCGTCTGACTTCTTGGCAGAAACCACGTTGGCATGGAGGTGGTGGGATGGCACATTCAAAACCTCAAAGGAGAAAAACTTCCAACCAATAACTTTCAAATATGAAAATGAAATTAAGACATTCACAGATAAACAGAAACTCAGAGACTTTGTAAAAACCAAACCAAAGTTACAAGAAATACTGAAAGAAAACCTTAGGTTAGAAGAACAAATCCATTAACGCTATGTTATAGGAGACAATACAGGACACATCATCTGGAAACCTACTCAGCTAGGGACGGCACAAAACTCAACCAAAGCTATAATACTGAAAGAAGTGATCCAGTGATCATATGAAAACTATGATACCATCACATTAAAAAGAGGGATATACTATAGTAATTATAGTCCTTACAGATGGAGAGGAAGTTAATATGATACATAGGGTGAAAATTGGGTTTAAACATAGATTATTAAGGGGGATTATAGGGACTTCAACATAACATGAAAACTCTTCCAATCTTAACCCAACATTGCAAGGACAGAGTGGCAGGGGCGGGGGTCTGGTGACCATGTTCTCAGGGGACATTGAGGACAATTGGCGCAACTAGCATACTGCTAAGAGACTCTTCTGTACCCCATATTGGTGAGTGGCATCTGGGATCTTAAAAGCTAGCAAGTGGCCATCTAAGGTACACCAGAAGGTCCCATCTCAGCAGGGAGAAATGATTACCAAGGACAAAACAAGAAATGCAACACAGGAGTCTCAACAAACACAAAACTAATACTGAAAAGGGTGAAAAAACAACCCGTAAAGAAGAATGTCCAAGAACAGAAGAGTAAGACCATCAGAGAAAATGTCAACACAGAAATAAATACATCAAAATGATGGCACTAAACACATACCTATCAATAATGACATTGAATGTAAATAGACTGAGTGCTCCAGTACAGAGACAATGAGTGACATCTTGGATCAAAAGGCATGACCCATCTATATGTTGCTCACAAGAAACTCACCTTAGACTTAACTGAAAATTAAAGGATGGAAGAACATATACCAAGCTAACAAATATTCAAAGAAGAGCAGGTGTGGCAATAGTAATCTCAGATAAAATAGATTTTAATGTAAAATCCACCATCATGGACAAGATGGACACTATTTATTACTGAAAGGTTAAATACACAATCAGTACTTAATAGTATTAAATATTTATGCACCCAACACTAGAGCATCCAAATACATCAAAGAAACACTGAATACATTCAAAAATTAGATAGCTCACTCCACAATAGTAGTGGGAATCTTCAACATTCCTTTTCCAGTATTAGACAGATCTTCTAATAAAAAGCTAAATAAGGACACAGAAGATCTTGTTGCCGCAATTAACCGAGTAGACCTCACTGACATGTACAGAACTTTCTATCCATCAGCAGATAATTACACTTTCTTCTCTTTCTTTCCAGAATAGACCATGTGTTAGGACATAAAGCAAATCTCAACACAATGCAAACCACTGAATTATTGCAAAGTGTCTTCTCAGACCATAAGTCATGAAAGTCAAAATCAATACCAGAAAAAACAGATAGAAATATGGAATTCATGGAAACTGAATAATATCTTTCTCAAAAAGGTATGGGGTATAGAAAAAAGCAAGGATGAAATAAAAACGTTCATGGATTCCAGTGAGAACGAAAACACTTCCTACCAGAACCTATGGGATACAGCCAAAGCAGTGCCCAGAGGTCAGTTTATCTCTTTAAATGCACACATCCAGAAGGAAGAAAGAATGTAAACCAAAGAATTAACCCTACAGCTTGAACAAGTAGGAAGAGAGAAACAGAGAAACCCCTCAGGCACCAGAAGAAAACAGGTCATAAAGATTAGAGCAGAACTAAACGAATTAAAGAATAGGAGAACAATTGAAAAAATTGTTAAGAACAAAAGCTGCTTTTTGAAAAGATCAAAAAAATCGACAAATCATTGGGTATACTTAATAAAGAAAAATAGGAAAGGAAACAAATAAGAACTGAGGTGGGAGCTATCTCAACAGATTCAACAGAAATAAAAAATATCATAATAAGGAGGTGGAGTCAAGATGATGGACTAAGCACACATCTTCCTATATCCCTCTGGAAACCAAGACCTGAATTGATGATCAAACGGAGCCTTCTGATCACCTAATCAGACCCAGGACACGGCATAGTGCTGTTAATTTGGACTTCATACCAGTGAGCGAAACACCTCCACTCTTTCACTGACTCCCACTCCTGGCTAGCCCTGGCTCTCACGGACTGAACATAAATGCACCATTTTGACTTTTTTTTTCTCTGTCTTGGCCAGCAGGCAGAGCTGGGTCTTGCCTAGCGGCTAGACTCAGACGTGCTGCTGGAGGGATAGGCAGGTGAAATTACCATATTTTGAGAGCCAGGCTTAGGATTCTGTTAATCTAGCCACTTTGGGCCTGTCTTTTTATCTCTGCCACAGCAGGGTCTGTACGGATTCCCACTGCCAGCTTGCGGGACGCCATGCTGTGTACAGAGATTTTAACAGGACCTAATTCTTAGTCTGGGAGCCAGTGCTTGTAAACAGGACAGTGCTTCTCTGACAGAAAAGCAGTAATTTTCACAGTGCCGGCTACGGTGGGGGTCCTGTAACAGAAGCAGAGGAATCACTACCTCTCGGCACCTTTAGCACCTCTATCTGCTGCCTATGTGGAGGGTGCCATCTTGGATACGGTGGCTGCAGCTGGACCTAATTCTTAGCTTGGGAGCCAAAGTCTGCTCACAGGAGAGCGCTTTTCTAACACAAAAGCAGTACTCTACCCAGTGTCACCTAAGGCTGGGACCTGTCAGCGGAAGCCAACAGGGCAGTAGCATTGCTGTATTCTGAACTAGTTTGTATCATCTGGATTGGATATAGAAGTGCTTACTTTGCCAGTCAGGAAGAGGGACCTCTACGCCTGAAAACCTGACTGACTTGGGAAGTGGTTAGATACCTTTTGCTTTACATTTTAGGACAGCCCAGAGAAATATCTGCAGTCCATCCTCACGGTATCTCTTCCAGCCTCTACTTACTCATATGGGACCCAAAAGGCAACCGACACTTGTGGCTTCAGATGGCTCCAAAACAAAGCAATCAAGGAGTTTTCCAGATGAAGGAACTTTTACAAAAGCATCAGAAAGTGAATACAAAATGATTATATACAGAGCCCTTCTAGACCTTATACAAAATGCAGCAGAACAAAAGGAGAAATTAAACAAGCTGTTCGATCTGAAGGAACACCGGTACTCTGAAATCCAACAGATCAAGAACAAAAGCAAAGACATAGAAACTTCCATACAAAGCCAAGAAAACAGAATGGAACAAATGGAAAAAAGAATTTTTGACTTGGAAGACAGAGCTACTGACATCAGCATCTATGAGGAGAAATCAGAAAAAAGAAACAAGAAAAATGAAGAAGCATTAAGAAACATTTGGGACTCTATTAAGAGGAACAACCTTCGATTAATTAAAGTCCCTGAACAGGGTGAGACATCTGAGAACTGAGAACTCAGAGAGTATCGTTGTTGAGCTGCTGACAGAAAACTTCCCAGAAATCACCCAATATAGATCTCAAAAGAAAGACTCCAAGACATATTATAATCAAGCTTAACAAAACGAAACATAAGCAGCAACTCTTAAAGGCAGCAGGACTCAAAGTAAAGCTAACATTCAGAGGGAAACCCTGTAGGGTCTCGTCAGATTTCTCAGCTAAAACCATGCTGGCACGGAGACAGTGGCATGACATATTCAAAGCTTTGAAGGAGAAGAACTTCCAACCAAGAATTATATGTCCTGCAAAACTATCTTTCAAATATGACAATAAAATTAAGACATTCACAGATAAACAGAAACTCAGAGACTTTGTAAATGCCAAACCAAAACTACAAGAAATACTGAAATAAGTTCTTGGCTCTGGCTTAGAAGAACAAAACCACTAACTTTATGCAAAACTGTCTTTCAAACATGACAATGAAATTAAGACATTCTCAGATAAACAGAAACTCAGAGACTTTGTAAAAGCCAAACCAAAACTACAAGAAATACTGAAATAAGTTCTTCGCTCTGGCTTAGAAGAACAAAACCACTAACTTTATATTTCAGAACGACACACTACTCAAAACTCTACTCAGTTAGGGAAGGCTCCAAAGTCAATCACAGCTTTAATACGGAAAGAAGCAATCCACTGATCATCATGAAAACTATGGTTCCATCATATTAAAAAGAGGGATGCACTACAGTCGTTATAGTCCTTCCAGATGGAGAGGAAGATGAGAAGACTGGTAGTAATTAAAATTGGGTTTATATATAGTTTATTAAGGGGGATCACAGGGGCAGCTATAAAGCAAAACAAAGACGTATCATACCATTTCAAGAAATGTAACACAGGAGTCTCAACAACTACAAAACCAGTCTGAAAAAGCTGAAAAATCAGCTCACAAAAAAGAATGTCCCAGAATAGATTCCTAAGAACAACAGAGAAAACATCAACACAATCATAAACATATCACAATGGTAGCAGTGAACATATACCTATCAACAATTACACTGAATGTGAATAGACTCAATGCTCCAGTAAAGAGACATTGAGTGACATCTTGGATCAAAAGACATGATCCATCCATATGCTATCTGCAAGATACTCACTTTAGACGTAAGGATAGGAACAAACTGAAAATTAAAAGGCGGAAGAATATATATCAAGCTAACAATGAAGAAAGAAGAGCAGGGGTGGCAATTCTAATCTCAGACAAAATCAATTTTGATGTCACAACCATCATCGTGGATGAAGATGGATACTATTTATTGCTGAAAGGTTCAATACACAGGCCAGACTTAAGTATATTAAATATTTATGCACCTAATATCAAAACACTTAAGTACATCAAAGAAACACTGACTACACTTAAAAAAGAGTTAGATGACTCCACAATAATAGTGGGAGACTTTAACACTCCACTCTCAATACTGGAAAAATCATCTAGAAAAAAGCTCTGTAAAGATACAGAAGACTTCATTGCCGCAGTTAACCAACGAAACCTCATTGATATATACAGAACTTTCCACCCATCAGCAGACAACTACACCTTCTTCTCCACTGCACATGGAACATTCTCCAGAATTGACCATATGATAGGCCATAATGCAATTCTCAAAAAAATCCATACCATTGAATTACTGCAAAGCATCTTCTCAGATCATAAAACCACAAAAGTTGAAATCAATAGCAGAAAAAACAAAGATAGAAAGTGGAACTCTTGGAAACTGAACAACATCTTGCTCAATAAAACATGGGTCATAGAAGAAATCAAGGATGAAATAAATTCATGGATTCCAATGAGAATGAAAACAATTCCTACCAGAAACTAT
>KN677232.1:394835-411548 GCA_000152225.2 Procavia capensis | reverse complement strand
TACTACAAAATATCAATAAGAAGAAGATAAATCATCCAATTAAGCGATGGGCAAAGGAGATGGGTAGACATTTCTCTAAAGGGGAGATCCAGGCAGCCAAAAAACACATGCAGACATGTTCACGATCTTTAGTTATTAAAGAAACTCAAATCAAGATGACAACGAGATACCTTCTCACCCCAACAAGGTTGGCCATGATCCAGAAAACACAAAACAACAAATGCTGGAGAGGCTGTGGAGAACGTGGAACCCTCCTACACTATTGGTGGGTGTTTTAGTCAGCTAGGGCTGCTCTAACAGAAATGCCACCAAGTGGATAGCTTTAACAAAGGAAGCTTTATTCTTACACAGTCCAATAGACTACAAGTCCATATTCAGGGTGTCTGCTCCAGGTGAAGTCTTCCCCCTTCTCGGTTCTGGAGGAAAAGTCCGGTATTTCATCAGCCTTTGTCCAGGGAGTGTCTTGGCACAGGAACCTCATGTCTGAATGACGTGCTTTTCTCTCGCTGCTGCTTGCTTGATGGTAAGAGGTTCTCAATTCTCTGCTTGCTTCTCTTTGCTTTTATCTCTTGCAGGTTGAAAGGATTAAGGGCAGGGCAAGACATACTCCAGGGAAACTCCCTTTATAGCAGAGCAAGGAAGTAATCCTAGGAAGGAATTTACAGCCCCACCCTAGTCCTTTAACACACAGTTTAGGGAAACCACAAAATGGAGGACAGTCACAAGATACTGGAAATCATGTCCCAGCCACGTGGCTACACATATTTTGGGGGGGACACAACTCAGCCCATGACATGGGGTTGCAAAATGGTCCAGCCTCTTTGGAAAGCAATCTGGCACTTCCTTAAAAAAATGGATATTGACATAACATTTGACCCAATAATTCCACTACTTGGAATATATCCTACAGAATCAAGGTCTTTCACACCAACAGACACATGCACAAGAATGTTTAGCGCAGCACAGTCCATGATAGCAAAAAGATAGAATCAACCTAGATGCCCAATAACAGAAGAATGGGTAGGTAAACTATGGTATATATACTCAATGGAGCACTATGCAATGATAAAGAATAACGATGATTCCAGGAAACATCTCCTAACCTGGTTTCAACTGGAAGACATTATGTTGAATGAAAGTAGTCAGCAACAAAAGGACAAATATTGTATGAGACCTCTACAACAAGATCTCAAAAACAGACTTGTGTATAGAAGAAAAGACTCTTTGACAGCTGCAAGGGAGGGGAGGGAGGGAGAGCGAAGGGGGGAGGGTTTAGATTAGATAGTTGGCAGAAATCTCGTTGGGTGAAATCAGTGATAGCACACATTAGAAACAAGAACAATATTAAGTGGACTTTAGCATAACTTGAATACTCCTTCCATCTTAACCCAATATTTCAAGGATAGAGTAGCTGGGGCAGAGTGCGGGGGACCATGCTCTTAGGCGAAATTGAGGCCAACTGGCACAACTAGCGTTTTGATAAGAGGGCTCTCTGCAACCCACATTGGTGAGTGATGTCTGGGGTCTTAAAAGCTGCCAAGCTGCCATCTGCGGGCACAGCAAATGGTCCCAACTCAGCAGGAATGGATGCTCACCGAGGACCAAAATGACATGGGGTAAAGACAACCACATCAGTGGGTGCCTACATAGACTTGAGATCGGAAGAACCAGAAGGTACCCGGCCACCACCATTGATAGCCGAGATGGATCTCAGTAAGTTGAGTCTCACTGGCAACACAAGAATAAAAAGGGGTGCACCCTGAGATCTCCACTGAAGGACCACAATTGATGGTCCAGCGGTTTTGTGGTTCCCCTGGGAGCATGGCCCCTGACACTTTTGCCGCCCTTGCCCATAAATCATAACAAAGTTTCACTCTTCAGACACGAAGGGATTGGACTTGGCAATGCAGAGTGACCATATATTGGATGCACTTTATGGTTCTATACATCTATAGGATGTCATCCTGCTGACCTCTGGCTGGAGGAAGGAGAGTGGGTGGATAGGAGGGGAAAGGAGATTGTTGGGAGAATGAGACATGTATGGAACAGAGAGGAATAGTGTGCTGTCACCAGACAGGGAGAGCAGTGGAAGCTACATACAGGTGGGCATGCAAATTTATACAGGAATGTACATTTTCATTCAGTCATATTAAATAAATAAGTAAAAAAAAATATCGTAGCAGAATACTATGAAAGATTAACAAATTTGAAAACATAGAGGAAATGGAGAAATTCCTAGATTCATATCACCTACCGAAATTATCATAAGGTGAAGCAGAACAGTTTAATAAACCCATCTCCAAGGAAGAGATTTAAAAAGTCATCCAAAAACTACCAACCCAAGAAAAGTCCTGACCCAGGGCTTCACTGGAGAATTCTACCAAACTTTCAGAGAGGAGTTAACTCCAGTACTACTGAGGCTGTTTCATAGTATAGAAATAGATGCAATACTCCCAAATTCATTCTATGAAGACAGTGTAACCCTGATACCAAAGCCAGGAAAATATCCCAGAGAAAAAGAAAATTACAAACCAATAGCACTCATGAACCTAGATGGCAAAAATGTTTAAAAAATCTTAGCCAATAAAACTTAACAACATATCAAAAAAACAATTCAGCATGACCAAGTTGGATTCATACCAGTGATGCAAGCCTGGTTCAACATCAGAAAAACTATTAATGTGATCAACCTCATAAATAGCACAAAGCATAAGAATCACCTGATTTTGTCAACTAATGCAGAAAAGGTATTCAACAAAGTCCAACAACTATTCATCTTAAAAACTTTCAGCAAAATAGGAATAGAAGGGAAAGTCTTCAACATCATCAGGGGCATCTATACAAAGCCAACTGCCTACATGCTTCTGAATGGAAAGAGACAGAAAGAATTCGTCTTGATAATGGGAGCTAGACCAGGATGACCATTCTCTGGCTTAAACTGAGAATATTAGCAGGAAACAGTGGGGTAGTCACAAAGCAAACTAACAATACTAAACATCAAAATAAGAAATGCAATCTATGTGTCTCAACAAATATAAAGCCAACGTTGAAAATGGTGAAAACATGTAAAGAAAAATGACTCAGAACAAAAAATTACTTGGAACAAAGAAACTGTCAGCAATAAAGAAGGCACCAAAATAACAACAGTAAATTCATATTTGTCAATAATTATACTGAATGTAAATGGGTTAAATGCACCAATAAAGAGACAGAGAGTAATAGGTTGGATCAACAACACGATCCATCTTTATGCTGCCTACAGCAAACACCAATTAGAGTCAAAGATACAAACAAATTCAAAAGGGTGGAAAAATATATACCAAGCTAACAACATGTAAAGAACAGCAGGAGTGGCAATATTAATCTCAGATAAAACAGATTTTAAAGTAATATCCACCATTGTAGACAAGAATGGTCACTATTTATTGCTTAAAGTTTTAATACGTAAGGAGGATGTAACAATATTAAATATTTATACACTCAACAACAGAGCTTCTAAATACACTGAACATATGCTGACAGCACTTAAAAGTGAGATAGATTGCTCCGTAATAATACTAAGAGACTTCAATACACCACTTTTGGTAATGGACAAAATATCCAGAAAGTAGTTCAGCAAAGATATAGAAAATCTTATTGTGACAATCAACTACTCAACCTCACAAACATGTACTGAACATTCTACCCCAAAACAGACAAGTATACCTTCTTTTCCAATGTGCACAGACATTTTCCATAATAGACCATGTATTGGGCCATAAAGCAAGTCTCAACAAAATTCAAAGCATTGAAATATTGCAAAGCATTTTCTCAGGTCATGAAGCCTTAAAAGTTGAAATCAATAGCAGAAAAAACATGTGTAGAAAGTGAGACTCGTGGAAGCTGAACAACATCTTGCTCAAAAAAATATGGGTTATAGAAGAAATCAAGGATGCAATAAAGAAATTCATGGAATCAAATGAGAATTAAAATACATCCTACCGTAACCTACAGGATACAGTAAAAGAACTCAGATAGATTGCTCCGTAATAATACTAAGAGACTTCAATACACCACTTTTGGTAATGGACAAAATATCCAGAAAGTAGTTCAGCAAAGATATAGAAATACTCAGTGGTCAATTTATATCAATAAATGCACACATCCCAAATGCAGAAAGGGTCCAGGGGTGAACTCAAGATGGCAACATAGTCATGTGATCTTGCCAAACCCTCTAAAAACAAAGAACTGCAAAATCAATTCAACTGACCAAACTGAGGATGCCGGGAGGCCTAAATACCTGGTAGAAAAATATAAGAACAGACTGGGGGACAGGAAGAGCATAGGAGCACTGGGCCACCACAGAGGAAACAATGTGGCACCAGACAGAGACATCCCACATGCTAAAGGTGAAGTGGGCAGAGTAAAACTCCCTAACTGAAACAAAGACACAGCACAGGACTCAGAGCACCACAAGGGCTAGAGTAACACTGGACCCAGCAAGGGTGATCAACATCAGCCTAAATAAAGCAGCCCAGGGCTGAAGCCTTCTGTGCACGTCAGAGGGGCTTGAGACCAGGCTGGCATTAGAGAGATACCAGTGGACATTAGATCCCAGCAGCCTGGCAGGCATTAGAGCAGAACAGGATGAGAAGGCTTAGGTCTAGTAGTCCCCAAAACAGGACACAGGAACTTGTGATAGCTGCAAGGGTGCACATGTGGTCTGGGGGTAGCAATAACTTGGGTGACATGCCAGACACCAGGGTGGTGGCAGCGGGGGTGCAGTTGACATGCCTGGCCCCTGTCGTGGCAGTGGCACTGGTGACCTGCCTGGACTGGCTGTGGTGCAGCATAGGTGACCTGCTTGGACTGGGGATGGTGCAGCAGAGGTAACCAGCCTGGCCTGGGAGTGGTGGTGGCATGGGTGACCCACCACAGGCCTGAGGCAGTGGCGATGGTGGTGACAGTGACCCACCTGGTCAGTGGTTGGTGGTGGCAGCACCAGTGACAAGACAGTTCAAAAGGAAGTCGAAACAGCTTGGGTAACACACCCAGCCTGGGGGTGGAGCCAAAGGTGACACTAGTGACCCCTGGCTGATAGTAGTGGCAGCAGCACAGGGGACACTTGTATCCCAAGGGTGGTGGTACAGAGGATCACAAGCCAGAGTAGTGTAGGGCTAAGCAGGTGATCAAGAGACAGCTCAGACTGAGAAGAGCTGTGCTGGCCTGTCTAGCGGAACAGGGAACAGTAAAATCAAGGAGCGGTAAGTCCTTTTACTGCACAAACACTGGACCAGCCCTAAAAGAGAGATGCTGGACAGATCAACCAAGTTATTAAGTGTCCAAAAATAAAGGCACCTTAAAAGTCCTGAATATCCATACATATGACTTAAACCACAATAACCAAACAAAGAAACTGCAATGACTTTCTAACAGTTGGGAGACAATGATCAACTTCTAAATATCTGAAAAAGCAGACCACTATGGCTTCCAAAAGCTCTCAGAATAAAGTGTCAATGAATTTCCCAAATGAAGAAGACTTCCTGCAATTATGTGACACAGAATATGAAAAATTGATGTACAGAACGACCCAAGATATCAGTAAAGAGATCAGGCAAAATAAAGTAGAGCACACTGAAAAATTAAGCAAGCTGCAATAAATGCTTGGGTAACAACAATCTGAAATTCACCAAATTAAAAATAAAATTATTGAGTTTGATAATTCAATAGAAGGTCAAAGGAAAAGGATCAAGGCAGCGGAATGCACAATTAGCAAGACTGAATAAAAAGTAAATAACACCAGTATATGCAAGGAAACATCTGAGATAGAAGATTGGCTAAGAATGTAGATTGCTAAGTGTTGTGTGAGATTCTATCCAGAGGAATAATATTCAATAAGTGGAATAGCAGAACATGACAGGAGAGGTGAAAATACAGAAAGAATTGTTGAAGACCTACTGACAGAAAACTTTCCTGATATAATGAGAGATGAGAAGATATCCATTCAGAATGCTCATCAAACCCACTCAAGATAGGTCCTAAAAGAAATACACCAAGGCATATTGTAATCAAACTCAGTAAAACTAGAGGTAAGGAATGACACGTAAGGGCAGCTAGGCTTACAACCTTCAAAGATTATCAAGATTGAGCTTGGACTACTCAGGTAAAACCGTGCTGTCAAGAAGACAATAGGATGACATATACAAAGCTCTGAAAGAAAAAAAAAACCTGCCAAGCAAGAATTATATATCCTGCAAAACTGTCTGTCAAATACAACACAGATTAGAACTTTCACAGATAAACAGAAGTTTAGAGAATCTGCAGAAGCCAAATCAATATTACAAGAAACAATTAGAAGGCCAATAACAACAGGTATACAATCAAACATCCAATGTTCTACAGAGCATCTAGATACCATCAGGATAGGAAATCCAAAAATGATAGCCAAAACCCAATTACAAAAAATAGAAATTCAGAGATCTCAGGATTTATTTGACGACAACATTATATGAAAAAGAATGTAAAAAAATGTAATCACAGATCTTTCGGATGTGGATGAAGTCAAGGAGATACAAAGATATTGAAGTTTGGATTACTTTTGGACTAAGGGACTAAGGGGACTAAGGGAGTGACTGCTAAAGAAACCTGTGATTCTGTGTCAGAACAACACAGAAACTAAAAAACAAACAAAACACAAAATCTCTGCAATTTAATAGAACACTGAGACATGTGAAAATAAACACATAAAGAAAAATGACTCAGTAGAGAAAATTGAATGCAACAGAGGAATTGTCCATAACACCCAAGAAACAGCATCAAAATGGCAGCACTAACATCATATTAATCAATAATAACAATAAATGAACTAAAGGCACCAATAGAGTAGCAGATTAGCTTAATATCTATCTATTTACCTATCTATCATCTATCTATCTATCTATCATCTATCAATCTATCGTCTATCATCTATCTATCTATCTATATCTGTTGCTTACAGGAGACACACCTTAGACTCAAAGACACAAACTACAACTCAAAAGTTGGAAAATATATATATCAAGCTATTAACTTTCAAAAAGAAAACCAAAGAGCTGGAGCAGCAATACTGATCTCTGGCAAAACAGACTTGAAAGTTAAATTCACCACATAGGATAAGGAGGGCCACTATATAATGGTTAAAGATTCAATACAGTAGGAGAACATAACTGTATTAAATATCTATGCACACATTGACAAGTCTCCAAAATACATAAAACAAATGTTACTCACATTGAAAACAAAAACAGACAGTTCCACAATACTAGTAGGAGACTTCAATATGCCCCTCGCAGTAAAGGGAAGAATGTCTCAAATAAAGCTCAGTAAAGATATGAAAGATCTAAATGCCACAATCAACCAACTTGACTTCACAGACATATTCAGAGCACATCGTCCAACAGAGGCCAAGTATACTTTCTTTTCCAATACTCATGGAACATTCTCCAGAATTGATCACGTATTTGGCCGCAGAGGAATCCTTAACAAAACTCAAAATATTGACACAATACAAAGGTTCTTTTCAGACCATAAAGCCATAAAACTAGAAGTACAATAACAGAAAAAAGATGGAAATAAAATAAAAAACATGGAAACTGAACAAAAGTTTGCTCAAGAACAATAGAAGAAATCCAAGATACAATAAAGAAATGTATGGAATCAAACAAGAATAAAGACACACCCTACCAAAATCTATAGGACACAGCAAAAGCAGTGCTCAGAAGTCATTCTATCTCAGTAAATGTTCACGTCCCATAAGATGTAAGGGCCCACATTAAATAATGAGCTCTTTACTGTGAACAATTGGAAAGATCACAGCAAAAGAATCCACTGAAGAAAGGAAATCATTAAAATTAGGGCAGAAATCAATGAAATAGAAAAAACGATTGAAAGAGTTGACAAGACCAGAAGCTGGTTTTTTGAAAAGATCAATAAAACTGATAAGCCACTGGCCAAACTGACAAAAGAAAAACAGGAGAAGAAATAAATAACCTGCATAAGAAATAGGTCAATTCTACCCTGAACCCTAGGGTTGCCATGAGTTGGATCCAACTCGACGGCACTTGGCTTTGGCTTATAAGAAATAAGATGGGAGGTATAACAGACTCTATTGAAATTAAAAGAATCATAATAGAATACTATGAAACATTGTACTCTAATAAATAAAAAAAACCTGGAGGAAATGGACAGTTTTCTAGAAAAACACCACCTGCCTAAACTGACAAAAACAGAGACAGAACAACTAAACAAACCCATCAGAAAAGAAGAGATTGAAAAGATAATTAAAGAATTTCCATCTAAAAAAAGCCATGGCTTGGATGGCTTCACCGGATAACTCTCTTAAACTTTCAGAGAAGAATTCATACTAGTACGTCTAAAGGTGTTCCAGAGCATAGAAAAGGGTCAAATACTTCCAAATTCATTCTCTGAAGCTAGTATAACCGTGACAGCAAAATGAGGTAAAGACAGCACAAGAAAGGAAACTTACAGACCAGTATCTCTCATAAACTTAGCCCAGCAATCCTGAACAACTGAATTCAACAGAATTCAATAACATATCAAAAAAGTAGTTCACTCTGACTGTGTAGGATTCATACTAGGGTTGCAGGTATGGTTCAACATTAGAAAAATAACTAATATAATCAGCTACATAAAGAAACAAAAGATAAGAACCACCTGATTCTATCAACCAGTGCAGAAAAGGCATTTGATAAAGTCCAACACCCATTCGTGTTAAAAACTTTCAGTAAAACAGGAATAGAAAGGAAATTCCTTAACATAATAAGGATCACCTATACAAAAGTAAGAGCTAACACTTTACTTTACAGAGAGAAGATGAAAACATTCTCCTTAAGAATAGGTACCAAACAAAAATGCCCATTGTCACCACTTCTACTCAACATTGTTCTAGAAGTCCTAACCAGAGCAATTAGGTATGATAAAGAAATAAGGGACCTCTGAATTGATAAGGAGAAGGTAAATTATTGCTTTTTGCAGGTAATACGATAGCATACAAAGAAAACCCTAAAGAATTTACCAAAAAACTACTGAATCTAATAGAAGACATCAGTAAAGTATCAGGATACAACATAAACATACATATGTCAGTTAGATTCCTTTACACCAGCAAAGAGACAATCAAAGAGGAAATCTCAAAATCATCACCACTTACTATAGGCCTCAAGATGATAAAATACTTAGGAATAAATCTAACCAGAGATGTAAAGACTTATACAAAGAACACTACAAGACACTACTGCAAGAAATTAAAAGTGACTTATGTAAGTGAAGAAAACTACCTTGCTCTTGGATAGGAAGACTTAACATTGTGAAAATGTCTATACTACTCAAAGTGATTTGTATATATAGAGGAATCCAAATACAATTTCCAAAGACATTTTTTTTAATGAGATGGAGAAACAAATCACCAACTTTACACAGAAAGGAAGTCACAGATAAATAAAATATTACCCAAGAAGAAGAACAAAGTGGAAGCCCTCACTTTACCAGCCATAAAAGTCAAGACAGACTGGTACTGGCACAAAAAAAACAGACATGTAGACCAATGGAACAAAATTGAGAACCCACCTGTGAACAACTGATATTTGGTAAAGGCCCAACGGCTATGAACTGGAGAAAAGACAGCCTCTTCAACAAATAGTATTGGCATAACTGGATATTGATCTGCAAAAAAAAAAAAAACAAGACCCTTATCTCACATTATGCACAAAAAAACAACACAAAATGGATCAGTGACCTGCATATAAAAGCTTAGACAATGAAAATCTTGGAAGTAAAAACTGGAAAGACATTGGAAGCCCTAGCCCAAGGCATCAACAGTCTATAAAGAATGACCAACAAACCTCAACCACCAGAAATGAAAATAGACAATTGAGAGCTCTTAAAAATCAAACTTATGCTCATTCAAAGACTTCATCAAAAGGGTAAAAGCAACCCCAGTATAAACTCCAGTGTTGTTTTTTAATAAGATAGAGAAACAAATCATCAGCTTTGTTTAGAAAGGGAAGAAACTCCTGATAAGTAAGACACTACTGAAGAAGAGGAACACAGTGAGAGGCCTCACACTACCTGACCTTACAACCTAGTACACTGCCACAGTAGTCAAAACTGCCTAGTACTGGTACAAAAACATAGATCGATGGAACAGAATAGAGAATCCAGAAATATCACCATGTGTTTTAGTCAGCTAGTGCTACTCTAGCAGAAATACCACAGAACGGATGGCTTTAACAAAGGAAGTTTATTCTTACACAGTCCGGTAGGCTACAAGTCCAAACTCAGGATGTCTGATCCAGGGGAGGGCTTTCCTCCTTGTCAGCTCTGGAGGAAAGTCTAATATTGTATCAGTCTTTGTCCAGGGAGCATCTTGGCACAGGAACCTCAGGTCTGAAGGACGCACTCTTCTCCCGGTGCGGCTTGCTTGATGGTAAGAGGTTCCCAAATCTCTGCTTGCTTCTCTTTCATTTCTTGCAGGATGAAAGGATTCAGGGTGGGAAAAGCCATACTCCAGGGAAATTCCCTTTACAGTGGAGCAGGGAAGTGCTCTTATAAAGGGATTTACAGTCCTACTCTAATCCTTTAACATACAGCATAGAAAAACCACAAAATGGAGGACAGTCACAAGATACTATGAATCATGGTCCAGGCACATGGCTACACATATTTTTGAGGGGACACAATTCAATCTGTGACACCACGCTCCTGTGAACAGTAGATACTTGACAAAGTGCCAAAGGTTGTAAACTGGGATAAAAACAGTCTCTTTAACAAATGGTGCTGGCAAAATTGGATAGCCATCTGCAGAAAACTGAAACAGGACCTATATCTTACACCTTACACAAAAACTGTATCAAAATGAATCAAAGACCTAAATATCAAACCTAAAACAACAAAGATTATGGAAGAAAAAATAAGAATGACAATGGAAGTTCTTGGCTTAGACAGACTACAAGATCTTACCAACAATGCATGATTAGCAGAAGAGAAAATAGATAAATGTGAACTACTAAAAATCAAACACTTATGCTTATCCAAAGACTTTATCGAGGGAGTTAAAAGACTGCCTAAAGAAACAGAAAAAATATTTGGCCACTACGTATCAGATCAACATCTAATTTCCATAATTTACAAGGTATTGCAAAACACCAACAAAAAAGACAAATAATCCAGTTAAACAATGGGCAAAGGCCATGGACAAACATTTCACAAAAGAAAACATTCAGGCAGCCAAAAGACACATGGGTAAATGCTCATGATCATCAGCTATTAGAGATCTCCAAATCAAAACTACAATGAGATATCATCTCACCCCAGTGAGTTTGGCAATAATCCAGAAACAACAACAACAACAAATTCTGGAGAGACTGGCAGTCTCTGACACTGCTCATGTGTATGTAAGAAGGCAATTTGGTGCTTTCTTAAAAAGCTAGAAATAGAAATACCATAAGATCTAGCAATCCCACTACTTGGAATACATTCCAAATAAGGGGTGTCATACAAGTGGATACATGCACATGAATGTTTATTGCAGCACTGTCTGCAATAGCAAAAAGATGGAATCAACCTAGTTATCTATCAATGGATGAATAGATAAACAAACTATGGTATATATACACAGTGGAACACTATGCAATGATAAAGAACAATGATGATTTTAGGCATCTCATAACCTAGTATCAACTAGAAGACATTATGCTGAGTGAAATCGGTCACCTGCAAAAGGACAAGTATTGTATGAGACCACTATTATAAGGACTTTAAAAAGGACTTAAGAAGACTCTTTGATTAAGCAGTCCATAGGAGTTTGGTTAGGTGAAAGGTGTGACAGCACTCAGCAGAAGGCAAGCCAGCATAAACGGACTACACCATAAACTAAAAGATTTTCTAAATTCAACCCAATACTTCAAAGGATAGAGTAGAAGGGACAAGGGCCTGGGGACTGTGTTTTCAGGGTACATCAAGGCTGATTGGCATAACTAGCCTTTTGCTAAGTCTTCTGTACCCTATATTGGTGAATGGCATCTGGTGTCTCAAAAGTCAGCAAGCTGCCATCTAAAGAGCATCAGTTGGTCCCAGTGCACGTGGAAGAGATGACAACTGAGAACATTAAAGACATGACGAAAAGTGAGCCCAGGAGACAGAAGGACATCATGAGACCAGAAGAACCAGACGGTGCCCAGCCACTACCAAAGACAGCCTTAATAGGGGATACAATGTAGAGTCCCTGATGTAACATGAGGAAAAGATTTGTGTAGGTTAAGAACTCTACTGAAAGACCACAATTGGTGGTGTGACAACCCAGAGGGTCCCCTGGAAACACGGACCCTAGACTTCCTGCTGCCCCAGACCTGAAGCCAGTATGGAGGTCAAGAATGGACTGGACTTGGAGACAGAGTGAGCATGTGGTGTGTGTACTTTGATTCTGTACATTTATCAAAGGCTGTTCTACTGGTGTCTTTCTAGGGGTGATAGGAGAGTGTGGAGAGGAAAGATCAGGTGTCCACTGGGAGGATACTAGTAATAAAGAGCGAAAAGGAGGTGTATGCTGTCACAGGGTGGGGAGAGCAGATAGATTTATAGAGAGGCAGGTATGCAAAATTGACTTGGATTGTATATGTTCACTTAATCATAATAAAAATAAAAAATATCCTGTGTTTTGTTGTCATTGAATACATGTGTTCAGCAGGTGTCTCTTGATTTCCCTGAAGTTTGCTTCAGAAATCTAGGTTACTGTTTATTAGACTGGCCAAGAAGGAGCCCTGGTGGTATAAGAGTTAAAGCCTTGGATGGTAATAGAAAAGTTGGTGGTTTGAACTCACTTAGAAACTCTGTAACCCAATGGACGTAGGTCCTCCTTGGAGCAAGCCCTTGAGTTAACGGAAAGATACCAAGCCTTTAAGAAAGAGAAAGTGGACTTCATTGCATTCCATTCAAGCCAAGAGTTTGGAGACTGAGTATCAAATCAAGCTTCCAGTGATGGGGATTCTAGGGCACTTACTGAGTTCAGGAAAGGGAATTTGTACATAATTTATGATGTTTCTGGGAATAGTTAGAAATTTCAGGAATGAATTAACATGTATGTGCGTGCAAAATGATGGCTAGGAATATGACATATGAAGATTATCTAAGACCAGCTTTGTGGTTTATGGCCTATTTCCAAATAGAGAGTGGCAGATGGTGAGTAGCCTAGCCATCTTGAGCAAAGAAATAGTTAAGATGATTTTGTGCTGCTACACAGAAATGTCTTATCAGGAGCTCACAGGTCAGTAAGGGAGGGTGATGGAAGGACATGGAACAGTTTAACCCTATCAGTTTCATTCCCTCCTCTGGTTTTCAGGGTCTTGAAGACAGATCTATATGTGGCCCAGACTCCTGGGACCTTTGAGTTTCTTGATTGGTGTGATCATGTGCATTTGGGATCTGAGGTTTGCTAAGGGGAATGCCATCAGACATCTGAAGCATCACGATGCTCGTAGCTGTCAGGTAATTTTAATGAACCTGGTAAGAGAGTTTAAGAGGCTGGGCAAAACACAGAGATTAGCAAAAAGCATTGTCAGAGAAATAAGGAGTCCCAGCCAGTGGAAACTCGGAAACAAGGAAGTTGTCTATGACCACCAATCAGATAAAGTTATTAGCTGCTGTAAAAACAGAAGGAAGAACATGATTGCCAAGACAGTAGAGGCCATGTAAACATCAAGAACACAATCATGATTGGAAGGTCTCCTAATTGGAGGAGCACAAGTTAGGCATTAATTTTGTTTTTCTATTTAAGCAGGTATTTTAAGTCCTACACAGGCTCACAGGTCCAGTTGTTCTTTGTTGAGGTTGTTCTTGTTGCAGAGGATATTCTAGGGACAGTGCACACTTGACGCCAGTGTGATGAACCCAAACTTTGATATTTTCAAGTGTAGCTACTGAGTGAGTAGCTAAAAAATAGTGTACAATCCATTCCAGCAGGGTTCAAGAGGCCCCACTTTCCAGGTTTTCAGCAGAACTTGGTCAACAGACTAGAAATGGTGAAGGTGGGCATTCCCAGATTATTTCACAACTGTTGAGAGCACGTCTGTGAATAGAAGATAAATACAAGCTCCCTGGTAACAGAAACCTGACTATAGGTTGAAGGCAAGTAATTTTTAAGAAATGGTTTTTCATATATAACTTTCAAAGTTCTCATTTTGACCCTGCTTCTGGGTACAACTTGTAAGACGATTAAGGGCAAAACTTAGGGCCAGGTTACTTCTGTTTCTTAACAAATTTTGGCAAGTTGGTTTTTAACATGTGATGCATCTCTTCATCTACATATTGTGGTCTCCAGCCTGAATGCGTCTAGTAGATTCTTAAAAGTATAGAGACTTTGTGTAATTTGTGAAGTAAAGTGAGATCTGTTGTCACTTGAGATTGTTGTAGGAATGCCAGAACTGGGGATGGTTCTATTAAGATGTTTTGTAACTTCCAATATTTTCTCTATCTTACAAGCAACATTTATCAAAATCTATTGTTGCTCTCCATTTAGCTATTTGTTTGAGATCTTTCACAGTGTCATTTGGGGCTGTTTTTAGAAGGTGTAGGTTAAGTCTGGCCAACTAATGTGGATTTCCTCAGTGGTTTGGAGGCCGTCAGGAGCTGACTCACCTGCAGAGTTTGTTGGTAACAGTCTGGCTGGGTTCAGGAGCTAGGCATGGTAGTGGGCCCTATGGCTTGCTGTGAGCCACAGCCTGCCGTTCTGCTCCAGAGGAGAAGCAACTGCTTGAGGCATCAGCACAGTTACAGGCTGTCATAAGGCAAACTTCAGCTTCAGCTAAAAGGAGGCAAGTCACCGCTACTGCCCTAAAATAGGCTGTCTGTCCCTAAGGGGCTGGATCTGGAAGTTGAGAAGAATGTGCTAGCAGTCTTTCAAAGAGTTAAGACCTCTGTTGCCACTGACCCCATTTCAAGTACATACAGTTCCAACGGCTTCTTGAGATCTGGAAGTCTAAGTGCCAGATAGGAAAGCTTTTGATGCTTGTCTGTCTGTTCAGAAAGGTGACAGTCCTTTCCTGGGGTGACTGCACGGAAACATTTTTGTTATTAATTTACAGTTGGGGAGCCTGTTGTGGTTAGGTGAGTCTGCGTGGATTCTGACTCATAGCCACTGTATGTACAGTGGAACAAAACACTGCTGAGTCCTCAGAAAACTGTTATCAGAAACTCACTGGTTTGAGTGGGGGGATAATGTGAGACAAAGGAATTGTTGAACCCTGATCGCTATATTCTGGGATGGAAAAAGATTATTCCTGTTGGTTACAACTCCATGGGTATTATTGTTGTTAGGTGCCATCGAGTTAATTCTGACTCATAGAGACACTATGAATAACAGAACAAAATACTGCCCAGTCTTGCACCATGTCCACAATCATTTATATGCTTAAGCCCATTGTTGCAGCCACCGCGTGAATCCGTCTCCTCAAGGACCTTCCTCTTTTTCACTGACCCTCCACTCTACCAAGCATGAGGCCCTTCTCCAGGGGTTGATCTTTCCTGACAACATGTCCAAAGTATCGAAGATGCAGTCTTGCCATCTTCGCTCCCAGGGAGCACTTTGGTTGTACTTCTTGCAGAACAGATCTGTTCTTTTGGCAATCCATGGTACATTCAACATTCTTCTCCAACACCACAATTCAAAGGCACCAATTCTTCTTCTGTCTTCTTTGTTCCTGGTCCAGCTTTCACATGCATGTGATGTGATTGAAAATACCAGGTCTTGGATCAGGTGCATTTTAGTCTTCAAGGCGACATTCTTACTTCTGAACACTTTAAAGACATCCTTTGCAGCAGGTTTTCCTAATGCGTCTTTTGATTTCCTGACTGCTTCTTCCATGGGTGCTGATTGTGGACCCAAGTAAAATGAAATCCTTGACAACCTCAGTCTTTTCTCCATTTATGACAATACTGCTTACTGGTCCAGTTGTGAAGATACTAGTTTTCCTGATGTTGAGGTACAATCCATACTGAAGGCTGTGGTCCTTTATCTTCATCAGTAAGTGTCTCAAATCTTCTTCACTTCCAGCAAGTAAGGTGGTGTCATCTGCATAACAAAGGTTGTTAATGAGTTGTCCTCCAATCTTGATGCCTTGTTCTTCTTCATAGAATCCAGCTTGTCAGATTATCTGCTCAGCATATAAATTAAAAAAGTATGGCAAAAGGATAGAATCCTGACACACACCTTTCATGATTTTAAACTATGCAATGTCCCCTTGTTCTGTTCACACAACTGCCTCTTGATCCACATACAGATTCCTTAAGAGCACAATCAGGTGTTCTGGAATTCCCATTCTCTGCAACATTAGCCGTAATTTAGTATGATCCACACAGTCAAGTGCTTTTGCATAGGCAATAAAACACAAGTAAACATCTTGCTGGTGTTCTTTGCTTTCAGCCAAGATGTATCTGACATCAGTGATAATATCCCTGGTTTCACATCCTCTTCTGAATCCAGATTGAATTTCTGGCAGTTCCTTGTCGATATAGTGTTTCAGTTGTTTTAATACAATCTTGAACAAAATTTTACTTGTTTGTGATATCAACGATATCGTTCAGTAATTTCTACATTTGTTTGGCTCACCTTTCTTTGAAATGAGCATAAATATGGATCTCTTTCAGTCAGTTGGCCAGGTAGCTGTCCTCCAAATTTCTTGGCAT
>KN677232.1:346999-365548 GCA_000152225.2 Procavia capensis | reverse complement strand
CATCTGACATCAGAGATGATATCCCTGGTTCCACATCCTCTTCTGAATCCAGCTTGAATTTCTGGTAGTTCCTTGTCAATACACTGTTGCAGTTGCTTTTGAATGGTCATGAATAAAATTTTCCTTGTGTGTGATATCAATGATATTGTTTGATAAATTTCCACATTTGTTTGGTTCACCTATGGATCTCTTCTAGTCAGTTGGCCAGGTAGCTGTCCTCCATTCTTGGCATAGACAAGTAAACACTTCCATCGCTGCATCTGTTTGTTGAAATGTCTCAACTGACAGTTTATCAATTCCTGAAGCCTTGTTTTTCACCAATGCCTTCAATGCAGCTTCGACTTCTTCCCTTGTTACCATTGGTTCCTGATCATATACTACCTCTTCAAATGGTTGAACATTGACTAGTTCTTTCTGATATAATGACTCTGTGTATTCCTTCCATCTTTTTTGGATGTTCCCTGAGTTGTTTAACATTTTCCCTGTAGAATCCTTCACTACTGCAACTTGAGGCTTGAATTTTTTCCTGAGTTCTTTCAGCTTGAGAAATGCAGAAGGTGTTCTTCCCTTCTGGTTTTCCATTTCCAGCTCTTTGTACATGTCATTATAATACTTTCTTTTGTCTTCTTAAGCTACTCTTTGAAATCTTCTGTTTAGGTCTTTTATTTCAGCATTCCTTCCTTTTGCTTTAGCTGCTCAGTGTTTAAGAACAAGTTTCAGTCTCTTATGACATCCAATTTAGTCTTTTCTTTCTTTCCTGTCTTTTTAATGATCTCTTGCTGTCTTTATGGATGTTGTCTTTGATGTCATTCTACAGTTTGTCTGGTCTTTGGTCATTAGTGATCAACCCACCAAATGTGTTCTTGAGATGGTCTTTAAACTCAGAAGGGATATACTCAAGGTCATACTTTGGCTCTCGTGTACTTGTTCTTATTTTCTTCAGTGTCAGTTTGAATTTGCCTATGAGCAATTGATGATTTGTGCCACAGTCAGCACCTGGTCTTGTTCTGATGGCTGATAGGGAGCTTTTCCATCATCTTTTTTCACAGATGCAGTCAATTTGGCTCCTGCATATTTCATCTGGTGAGGTACATGTTTACAGTCACTGTGTTGGTTAAAAAAGGTATTTCCAAAAAAACAAAAAACAAAAAGGGACGGTACTTGGCTTGGCTTGGTGCATTCTCAATGAAAAAGTCCTTAGTCTTGCACAATTCCATCACACAATCTCTGTCATTATTTCTGTCACCAAGGCTGTATTTTCCAACTACTGACCCTTCCTCTTTGTTTCCAACTTTTGCATTCCAGTCACCAGTAATTATCAATGCATCCTGATTGCATGTTTGATCAATTTCAGACTACAGAAGCTGATAAAAAGCTTAAACCTCTTAATCTTTGGTCTTAGTAGTTGGCACATAAATTTGAATAATAGTTGTATTAACTGGCCTTCCTTGTAGACGTATGGATATTATTCTATCAGTGACAGCCTTGTACTTCAGGACAGATCTTCAGATATTCTTTTTAGCAATTAATGCAACACTGTTTCTCTTCAAGTTTTCCTTCCCAGCATAATAGAGTATGTGATTGTTGGATTCAGAATGGCCAGAACCTGTTAATTTCAGCTCACAAATACCTAGGACGTCAATATTTGTATGTTCCGTTTCATTTTTGACAGTTTCCAGTTTTGCAAGGTTTATACTTCATACATTCCATGTACCAATTATTTGTGGATGTTTGCAGCTGTTTTTTTCTCATTTTGACTTGTGCCATGTCAGGAAACAAAGATCCCAGAGGCCTTACTCCATCCACATCATTTAGATTGACTCTACTTTGAGGAGGCAGCTCTTCCCCAGTCATCATCCAAGTGTCTTCCAACCTGGGGAGCTCATGTTCTGGCACCATACCTGACAACATTCGGCTGTTATTCATAAGGTTTTTGCTGGCTAATTCCTTTCAAAAGTAGACTTCCTGGTCCTTGTTCATAGTCTGTCTTAGTCTGGAAGCTAAGCTGAAACTTGTCTGGTGGAAATTGGTTTGACGTAATAAACTTGGTACCTGGTTGCTGTTTGATCATCTCCAGGGATAGTGCTACATTTGGGACTCAATGTTAGTCTCTAATACTACAGAATTTGGCTCTCAGTGGTGGGTGTAATCCAGTCAGCTTTTGTGAGTTAAGTTCATGTTGCTGGGCCCATGCATAATCTCCATCATTGCTATCCTGGGCACTTGATTCATGAGCCCACTGATCATTCACAAGAGTAGCCAGGGAAAGTTGATGAATGGTTTCTACAGCATGAGCTATCCTATTCACTTGATTGTTAAATATCCTACTCTGTTGAGGTCACCTTTTGGTGAGCATTCTCATGACACACAAATATCTTCACTTCTTTGGCCAATTCCTACAGGTCTACCCACATACCTTTTCCCTGTAAATGTTTGTCTCCAATTTTCCAATCATATTGCTTCCAAGTCCCTGGCCTCCCAAAGAAACCATTTGTCACAGCCCATGAATCATTACACAGTTACACATATGGCCATTTCTCCTTTCAAGCAAAGTTAACAACACAGAGGCACTGTTTGATGTTCTGCTCATTGAGAGGATTTCCCATCACCAGCGTCCTTCAGGGAGGTTCCCAAAAGTGGCTGCAGTGCTGCCACTCTCCACTTTGCTCTGGTGTCTGCATGTTGCCCACAACCATTTAAACCAAGCACAAGTTTTCTTTTCTTCAGGTAACTCTTTATACAGAACTCTCCTGAGGAGCAGATTAAGAGATGAAAGGTAATGTGACTTAAGTGGATGTCATTTTCATTGGTGCCACTTCTTCATGCAACTGATTTTTGTTTTCAGGTACTGCTCAGGCCCAATCTTTTACATATCACTTCCATTTAATGATGTAGTGCTGCTGTGCATGTCTAAATTTGTTACTTTGTAGGTCAGACAACACCCACTTCATGATTAGAGTCTCAGGCCACATACTGACTTAATGTCCCATGATTAAGGGTCAGACTCTACTAAGATCCAATAACAAGCTGAAAGCTGTTTCTCAAATGGAGAGTAGTTGTGTGCAGAGGATGGTAGTGCTTTATTCCAGAATCCTGGAGTTCTAGACCGTGATTCACCAAAGACTCCAAACAGCATCTCTATCTCCATGGACACTTCTAAGCATCATTGGATCCATCCAGATCATATGGCATAAGTGGCAGAACAGCTTGTAAAGCAGACTGAACCAATTGCAGAGCCTTCTCTTGTTCTGGGCTCCACTCAAAACTAGCAGTTTTTTGAGTCACTTGATATATAGACCAGAGTGGCACACCTAAAAGAGGAATATGCTGCCTCCCAAATCCAAAGAGGCCCATTAGGAGCTATGCCTCCTTTTTAGTTTTGGAAGGAGCCAGATGGAATAGGTTTTCCTTCACTTTGAAAGGAATATATGGACATGCCCCACACCATGGGATCAAAGAAATTTTAGTGAAGTATAATGTGCCTGAGTTTGTATGGGATAAATTTCCTACCCTCTATCAGACAAGAAGTCCAGAGTTACTGGCACTGTGTCTTTACTAGGTCCAGTCAACCTGATGTCATCAAAGTAATGGACCAATGTAACATCTTGTGTAAGGCAAAGGTGGTCAAGTTTCTTGTGGGCTAAGTTAAACGTAGAGCTAGAGAGTTGATGTAGCCCTAAGGTAGGCAACTGAAGGTGTATCACTGGCTTTACTATCTGAAGTCAAACAGCTTCTTCTATTTATTTAAATATTCTATTATGCTAAGTATAAGTCTACAGTCCAAGTCAATTTGTCACATAAAAACTTGCATACACACAGCTGTGTAAATCTGTTCTCCTCACCCTGTGACAGCACAATCCTCCTTTCTATCCTGTATTTCCTGTGTTCATTCAATCAGCTCCTGTGCCCCTCTGCCCGCTCATCTTATCTCTGAACAGGAGCTGCTCAGTTAGCTTCTTGTATACATTTATGCCAAGAAATGCACTCTACTCCAGTACCATTTTTGTGTTATAGTCTAGTCCACTCTTTGTCTGAAGAGTTGGCTTCAGGAATGATTTCAGTTCTGGATTAATAGAGAATCTGGGAGCCATGTCTTCTGTAGAACTTCCAGTCTGTCAGACCATCAAGTCTGGTCTTTTTGATAGAATTTCTATTCTGCCAACCCATTTTTCTCCCTCTACATTAGAGATTCTGTGTTGTATTTCCTGTCAGGGCAGTCATTGGTGATGGGTCAAAGCATTCCTGATGGTTCTTTGAAACAGATATGAAGAAAGTGGCAATAGCTAGGTCAATAGTTGCATACCAGGTATCAGGAAACATATTGATTTGCTCAAGTAGGAAGACTACATCTGGAATGGTTGACACATTTGGATTCACCACCTGGTTTTTGATAACTACCTGCCATTCTCCAAGGTCCATGTAGTTTTTGCACAGGCTAAATAGATGACTTGAGTGGGGATGTCATGGTAGTTACTGCCTAAACATCCTTTAATTCCATGATGGTGCCAGTAATTTGTGCAGTCCCTCTAGAAATGCAGTATTGCTTTTTATTTGCTGTTTTCCTAGGTGGGGGCAGTTCTGATGCCTTCCACTTGGCTTTTTCCACCATAAAAGTCCTTGCCCTATTTGTCAGGGATCTAATATGGGTCTTCTGCTAATTGCTGAGTATCCTAATTCCATTTATACTTTTTGGAACTAAGGAAATCATTAAAGGATAGGTTCAGGGTCCCACTGGACCTACCATGAGAGTTTTCTCAAGGGATCCGGCCTCCCGTTCCTTTAAGGAGCTGTGAGTCTTTTATATACTCAAGTCTGGGAACTGATTGAGAGACTTACTGTATATCCTGAGGATTGGGTTAGATTGCTGTCCATTTGTACAGATAAGGAAATATTTAGATTTCCTTTCTGCTTCACTCCTAGGGACAGCATGACTAAGTAGACAATGCTATAAATCTATAGCAGTCAGATTATTCTGATTACTGCTTTCACTATTACTGTAGCTATGCCCACCTTGTGTTTTTCAGTTGCATTCTGCCACTTGTCTGCTACTACCATGGGTTTCAATCAACTCCATCGTATTTCTGTGTCTTAATTCACTTGTGACGATTTCCACTGCCAATTCTGGCTTACATAAAATAGAAATCACAACAGTCTTCAAGGCTGGGACTCCCTTCACGAGTTTGTTCCTCACAGTTGTGGTAAATGGTATGTCATCTGACACATGGGTATGTGTGTTTAACTTGATAAATCCACTCTAGCATTCCAGTTTCCTCAAGTATTTGAACACCTTCTTCCACAGCACACTAAAGCAAGTCTGATAATTCAGCTTGGTCTAGCGTAGGCCACAGTGTACCTCATGGTTCAGCAACCTGACTGTGACGGTAAAGGGTCTATCAAATTGGATGGGCCATGATTCTCAATGTTTGGATAGTTGTATCATGATGTGATCACCTCCATGATGAAATTTAATATTATGTGATCTCCTCAATGATGGAACCTGCTGTGGGTAGCCAGTCAATTGAAAGAGAGTTTCCTCAGGTATGTAGCCTGCATTGAATATAAGTGGATGTTCTGGCAAGGCTTATGGGTTTTTGTTTGTTTAGGAAACTAGTTGGTCCTTGTTTGTCTGAGCTTGGGTTCTTTGGACGTAAGCTAGCATTTTAGGTATGGTGTTGCCTGATGATCTTAAGATTCATTGATCTTTGTAGCCTGTGAGCACAATTCTTACTTTCTATGCTGCCAATATTGGGTTCACCAACCCCTATGGCTATATGAATCAGGAAAGTCATCTATCCTGACTTGGGACATGACAGTCTCTGTAACTACATATGCCACTCCCTTGATGTATCTCTCTCTCTCATATATATGTATGTATATATATACATATATGCATATATATACATATGTATATGTAGCATGCTTTACTTGTTTTGTTTCTCATAAAGAACCCAGCCTAATATAATAACCAAATAAACTATTAAATCCATTCCTACCTTCTCCAGCTGAAATGCTGAATAAAGAATCAGTGCGTAATGAGCCTGTATCAATAAACTCAGATTGATCCATCTTTATGCTTCTTGTACCATTATCCCACATCCTTTATAGCCATTCCCATCCACACACATTTCCCAGGTTTCTGTTTGTAATTACTAGAAAAATGAGGCAGTTTTTTCATAGAGTAACTTTTCCGAGTTATACTTTATATTTCATTTTTTGGGTTTTGCTGGGACTCGAGTCTTGTTATCAGTTGAAAAGCCAAAATCATTGAGAAATGTTTTGAGAATATTTTATTGGGAATAAATGTTTTGGGACTATTTTAAAGTCTGTGTCTCAGGCAATGGCTCAGACAAGTCTACTTTGTATATAGATAGGTTTAACACATTAGATGGGACTAGGGGAGCTAATGGTTCTGTGGGCAGGAGAGATTCAACAGAATTTAGGAGCTCAGTGTCCCAGTTTCCTGATCATCTGTTCGTGTTCCTGTCCTTGACTTCATGTATACCATTTGTTTTAGGTTGAATTATGTACACCAAAGGTGTATGTAGCAGTTTTGCTAGGCCATGATTCCCAGTATTATGTGAAGTTCTACAATGCTTCTATTATTGTAATGAGGGAGGAGGACAGCAGTTGTATTGGTGGAGTAGGTCTCAACATACAAGCTTGTTTCACGCCTTGAGGCAATCTCTTGAGATATAAACGAAAGAAGTTAGCAGACAGATTTGGGGACATACAAAGAAGCAGTGCCAGTAGCTGAGTGTGTCCTTTGGAAAGGACCAGCATCCCTGTACTTCAGCAGCTTCCGGTCCAGGAAAATGACTTTCTTCCAGAATCAGCAGAGAAAGCCTTTGAAGTTGATACCCTAAATTTAGACTTCTAGCCTATCAGACTGTAACAAAATAAAATTTATCTTTTTAAAGCCATCCACTTGTGGTATTTTTGTTAAACCAGCACTAGATGATTAAGACATCATTTCTTCCCAATAAGTGTCCTCACTTTAACTTCAGGTACCTCTTGAGGTTGGCAGTTGAGTTTATATTGTTATTCAACCACTCCTGCAGTAAGACTCTGCCTTTGTTTTTCGACCACATAGGCTCAATTACTATAAGAACTAAGGCTTTCTTTCAAGGCCCAGGTTGTTTATGTGGTGCTTGAGCTTTGACTCTGAAGACATAAGCATACTGCTTGCTTTCACTAGTTTGTCAAGTAAAAGTAGGACAACCAGCCAGCTTCTCAATATTTCTCGTTATAACAAAACTGTAGGGAAGCATCACACATGCAATCACCCAAAGACTCCTATCATGAACATCAGCTCTAAAAGTGGTAATATTTTCTGAATTCTAGTTGCCATGTCATGTCATGGATTAGTGGTGCCCTCCTCACCACTGGAAGCAGAGCTATCAACATCTTTAAGACTAATCAAATCTGAGAACCATTTTAGAAAATTTGTTCTCACAATTCTGTTTCTCTAAAACCACTCTCCATACAAAATATCTCAGGTGGAGTTCTCTAGAGTTAGAAAACAAGTAAAGTGTATAAAAATATGTAGAGAGAGGGATTTATATCAAGGAAAGGTCTCACAAGTTTGGAGAGGCTGTAATGTCCCAAGTCCATGGACACCATAGTGGCTTCTTCTAATTCACGTAGTCTCAGGGGCTGGTGAACTCAAGATCAACATGTTGTGGAGCAGGGCTCTTGCTCATAAGTTGTGAAAGTTGATGAATCCAAGGTCAGCAGGTAAGACAACTGGAAAGCTGCTCCCTCAGTTCCCATGAACAGGAGGTAGAACGATCAGTAACTGGCTATAGCATCCAGACCAAGCCAAAGCCTCCTTAGTCCTGCCAGAAAGTATAATTACACTCTGTGCAGGCCACATGACTGAGGAAATTCCCCTTTAACTGAATGGCTACTCACAGCAGATATCATCATGAAGTGATCAAATACTGAATTTCAACAGGGAAGTGAGCACAACATCACACAACTGCCAAAACACTGAGAGTCACTGGCTGGTGAATTTGACATACAGTCTCCACCAGCACACTACTCAACAGCCTGTAATACACAACTCACTTTGCAAACTCTGTTATCATCAAAGCAGAGTCTCCAATAGAAAGAAGAGCACCCTTGGGTCTGCTTTTGCCTAGTTCTTTGTTGTGGTGTGATGAATTGTTGTCTGTTTGTTTTGGTGCCCTCTCTAACCATGGTCTTGTAAATCCTACCCAAGTGATTGGGTGGTAATTGTTCTACCTGGTGGATTAGACAGTTTTGCCTTAAAAGGGAACCAAATTCAGAGCAAAGCAAAGATTTCATCATCCCAAAGAAGAACAGTAAGGAATCAGCACATTTTTAGACCTGGGGTCTGTACACAGAGAACCTCATACAACCAAGAGATTCAGAGAGCCAGCTGTAACACTGAAGGCAGAAAGAAGTTGTGGCAGAGATCCAGCAACAGAGATTGGGCAGCAAAAGACAGTATGGTGGCATCCAAGCCCACTGGGAAATCTAAGTGCTTTGGGGCAAAGGCTGAGGACCAGGGAGATGTGTGCCTGCTAGCATCACTTGGAAGAGGCTGTCCTGATCAAAGAACTGTATACTGAATATTCCTGAGCTTAAATGTTACTTCCTAACAAACACTATGATCATGAATATTATCTGTGAGTTTTGTGTGGCTATTTTAATGAATTATTGAAAGCAGCTGAGAAATTAAAACTGCTGTGATAGGAACAGTTGGAGTCAGAATTGGTAGAGATGGCTGAGAGATGAGGTATGACTGAACTCTGCTTCACATGAATCAGTCTTAGTCTGACGATCTTAAATCTTCTTTCTGCTTGTGCAGTTAGGAGAAGTCAGACATCATGTCTACATCACTTGTACATGTGTCTTGTTTGTTCCAGTGGAGCAGGAAACAAACAATTGTAACTCATCTAAAGAATTTTGAAATAAACTGGAAAAGATCATAGGCATAACCACTAATCACATGATAAAGTGAATATAACCATTTCAGGAATAATATAATCCCCACCTTTCTCCCTCCCCAAGAAACAGTGAATCAGTGACGTGAAAATAAATTCTCTACTTAATATGATGTGAAGTGTCCTGATAGCTGTTCTAACTTAGAGGAGGAATGCAAATCAGAGACCTTCTTGTGGAGAAACCTGCCTCAAAGTGCCCGTCTGTTGTCGTTTCCAGGACCTCATTGTTAATCTATGTTTCTTGTTCCAGCCCCTTTTCTGCTGCTGTGACAACTGTGCAAAGATCACAGCAGACCATACCAGGGGCTGACTTTGGCATATCCCAGCTGAAACAGCCTGCTGATCTACACTCAGACTGTGGAAAGAGATGTTGGTGAATAGGAGTCTCAAGGTCCTTGCGGTAAGTCAGGTACAGATCTGAGAGAGGACCAATGATGTTGTATGCTCAAACCTGATCGAACCTGTTAACAGATATCCTCTTCTACAAGTTTCGTGTCGTATCAACTGATCTTCAGAACAGCAGTATTTGATGTTCATGCCCTACGCTTGAAAAAATAATGACAGAAAATTCTATCCTATCATGCTTCTAATCCATGTGGTTCATCCATGATAAGTGTATTTAACTTCCCATAGAAGAGCAGCAGAAGAAAAAACCGTATGTGGGCTAGTTGGCGTCCCCTCCAAGGCCTTCTGGATACCTGATGGCTGCCTATTGTTAAGCATCTCTCTGTGGGCCACTTTGTCAAGCAGTTATTCTCTGCAGATGATGAAAACTCTTATATACTTCACGTCTTTCCCCTTTGAAGTCTAAGATAGATTTCCCTGAAAGAAATGAAGGGTGTAAAGAAAGACTATTGGAAGGACAGTGAATATGAAAGTCTACTTGTAACTTCTTTAAAGCAATGGGGCAAAGTCATTGTGGACAGCTTGAATATTTTTTAATGTCATGTAACAATTGTACTCAAACACTCCTAATTTTTACCCCTGTCCTCATAATAATGGTGTCGGATTGCAGATCCCAAGAACATGTCACTCTGTGTGGACTCTCCCTCCTTCAGGTCATTTATCCTTCTTAGAAGTATTTTTTCCAACTCCTGTTTCTCCTATCTGGGCATGTGGACAAAGAAGACCAACAGTTGTCATATAAATACCTATCACACCTTGGAATGTTATCATGGGAATAGGTACAGAGGCTCTGAGTGAATCCTGGCATAGTTTGTTTGTTTTTTTTTACTTTGAAATTCCTGGGGCAAAGATAGATGCCCCATGAGAAAATTTTGATAGGTTACTATACTCATAGTTCTTTACATGGAAAAAAGTTGACAGGACTATTTTAAGAAGCATGTCTGACTAATGCAAAAGACTGAGAAGGCAAGTACCTCAGTCTTTGAAGAAAGGTTGTCTTGGTGGATAATTGGTTTTTACTTTTATCATTATTTCTAGGTTTCCCAGATCTTGGTTGCCTTGTTCAAATTAAGCTTGGGAATAATAATGTTGCATGTCTGGTTTCTGTTTGAGGGACCAGTACCCTTTTCAATTCGCATAGGATACCCAATATGGGCGTCTGCAGTGGTGAGTAGACTCAGTGTCCTAATAATACCTTGTAGTTCCATGACTTTGAAACTGTATCTATCCTCTGTCTGACTCAGCTTTTTAAAATATATATTTAAGGTGGGAGTGACAATGCAAAAGACACAGAAAACTAGGCAAATTAAATATTTAACGTGTATTAGTTATAATATTTATAGTAGCATGTAACCAAACACCCAACTCAGAATGGCTTCTGAACTGAAAGTATTGATGATTTCAAAGTGAGAAAGAAGATGGCAAGTCATTTACAGGCTGGTCCTTCATTGGTAATGTAGGACCTTATTAAGGACTCTTGGTAGACCATATCAGATTTCTTGACTTAACTCAGTGTTCAGAAATGTTGTATGTGCTTATTTAGTCCCAGACAAACTATGGAAAATAGAAACAGACTTGTCATTTTTGGTTTGGACTCACCAAGCTTCACCACTGCCACTGCCGAAAGTTGATTCTACTCTGAAGTTCATGGGGCATTAAACAAAATGATGTTTTTTTTTTTTTTAGTAGGTGAGAGAATTGGAGGTGGTTGTTATGCAGAAGATTTGTAGTGTATGGTCCAGTGACTACCAGGTCTTAGTAAATAATTTAGGTTAGGAAGTGAGACTATCAGATCAATTTTGTCCCTTAAGTTTAATAGTAATTATAAGTATAATTAAATACAAAAACATAAAATTTAAATCATGCCCCATCAGTATGAATAAGAATAAAGTATCAACTTTTATCCACTAATAATAAGAGAAAATTTTGTAACAGTATTTGTGTTAAAATCAGGGAACTGATTCAGATATTAAGGGATTTCCATTTATTTGCCTCTACAAAGTTGAGACGAGATGGTTTAGAGTTGGCTTTATGCTCTCTTTTGCCTATTTATATCAGAGGATCCAAGTCTGACATACACTCAACAATGTCCTATGTCTGAAAATACTTTATATATCTAATAAAATTAATGCCAACGGTATGAAAACCAAAACCTTACCCATTTTCTTCGAGGTAATTCTGACTCAAAACAGCCTTATAGGACAGGCCCGCAAGGTTTCCAAGGAGCAGATGGTGACTCACACTGCCAATCTTTCTTAGAGTCTAATGCTTAACCACTGTGTAGCTAGGACTCCAGTGTTAACAATAGCTATCATTAAACACTTGTTATGATCCTGGTGTACCACTGCCTGTCATTGTTCTCATGTTATGGTGGCCTGTATATTGCTGTTCCACTAGTGTTTTAAATACAAACAGGGCCACTCATGATGGATAAATTTCAGCTGAGCTTTCAGATTAAGTAAGACAGACTAGGAAGAAGCACTGGGAGGCCTAGTTTTTAAAAAAATTCTCTGGTGAAAACCTTATGAAGCTGTAGAATTTGTCCGATACAGTGGCAAAAGATGAGCCCCTCATGTTGGAAGACACTCAAAATATGACTGGAGAAAAGCTGTCTCCTCAAAGTAGCATTGTCCTTAATGTGGATGAATTTAAGCTTTTGGGACCTTCATTTGCTGACTCAAAAACAGAAGAAACAGCTACAAGCACTTATTAATGACTGGAATAGGAAATGTGAAAGGTGTGAATCTAGAAAATCAAAAGGCATCGAAAATAAAATTGACAGCATAAAGATTGATTTCCTAGCCTTGAGTGGGCTGAAATGGACTGATATTGGCCACTGTAAAATCAGGAAAAGATAGTATAGTATAATAGGAATTACAAATTCAAGAAGAATGCCATCACATTCATCATGAATAAGAACATTTCAAGGTCTAGTCTGAAGTACAAAGCTGTCAGTGATAGTGAAATGTTCATATACCTACAAGGAAGATCAGTTAAAATAACTGTTTTTCAAGTTAACTAAGCAAATGCATTGCTGTGATAATTACTTGTGAATGGAAACAAACAAGGAGGATCATCAGTTGGAAAATACAGCCATAGTGATAGAAATGACTCTGAAGATCACATGACAGAATTTTTCAAAACCGAAAACTAAGCTGCTGAACTGAGAAGTGCCTCAAGTGTTTATGAGGAGTGGTTGATAGTTTCAATGTGTCTATTTTTTTATTAGCAGCTGTAGCTCTTTCCTACTGCACTGTCAGAGTCCTATAACCTATTAATCAGAAATACTTTTCTTTAACAGTATGAATAACATCTAGAGAGGAAGACCTCACCAAGTGGATTATACAGAAATCAAATTGACTATATCTGTGGAAAGAGGTGAAGGAAAAGCTCAATATCATCATTCAGAGCAAGACCAATACACTGTCAACTGCTTATATGCAAACCCAAGTTTAAACAGCAGAAAATTAGAAGAAGTCCACGAAAGTCAAAGTATGACCTTGAGCATATTACATCTGAATTTAGAGACTATCAAGAACAAATGTGAGACATTGAACAGTAAACACTGTTGACTAGAAAAGTTGTGGAGTGACATCTAGGACATCATACTTTAAGAAAGCAAGAGGTCGTCAAACAGACAGGAAAGGAGAAAAAGACAAAAACGGATAAAATAAGAGACTCTAAAACTTGCTCTTAAAAGTCGAGTGGCTCAAACAAATGGAAGAAACAATGAAGTAAAAGAGCTGAAGGGAAAATTTCAAAGGGTGGCTAGAGAAGACAAATTAAAATATTAAATAACCTCTACAAAGAACTGGAGATAGAAATCCAAAAGGGAAGAACATGCTTGGTATTTCTCAAACTGAAAGAACTAGAGAAAAATTTAAGCCTCAGGTTGACATATTGAAGGATTCTATAGGGAAACATCAAGAGAAGATGGAGAGAATATACAGTCACTGTAACAAAAAGGTAGAGTGGTTGTTTTAATAAGATAGGACTGCTCTAACAGAAATACCACAGAGTGGATGACTTTAATAAAGAAAGGTTTATTCTTACTCAGTCTGGTAGGCTACAAGTCCAAATTCAGGATGTCTGCTCCAGGGAAAGGCTTTCCCCTTGTGGGCTCTGGAGGAAAGTCTGGTATTGCATAAGTCTTTGTCCAGGGAGCATCTTGGGGCAGGAACCTCAGGTCTGAAGGACGTGCTGTTCTCCCAGTGCTGCTTTCTCGATGCTACGGGGTTCCCAATTCTCTGCCTGCTTCCCTTTCCTTTTGTCTCTTGTAGGATGAAAGGATTAAGGGTGGGAGCAAGCCATACTCCAGGGAAAGTCCCTTTACAGTGGAGCAGGGAGGTCATCTTATAAAGGGATTTACAATGCCACCCTAATCCTTTAACAAACAGCGTAGCAAAACCACAAAATGGAGAACAGTCACAAGATATTGGGAATCATGGCCCAGCCACATGGCTACACATATTTTTGGGGAGATACAATTCAATCCATGACAGTGGTAGAGGGGAGGGTCAGCGTAAAAGAGGAAGACCCTCAATGAGATGGATTGACACAGTGGCTGCAACAATGGGCTTAAGCATAAAAATGATTGTGGACATGGCACAAGACTGGGTAGTGTTTTGTTCTGTTGTTCATAGGGTCTCTATGATCCAGAACTGACTCGATGGCACCTAACAACAACATACCAAAAAGAAATTGGTATGTGTTTAGGCATTTTAGTAGGTAGCATATGATCATGAACTGATGGCACTGCAGAAAAAATTCCAAGGTGCCCTGCAGGGATCAGCACAAAAAAACAAGACTTCAGGAATTGATGGAATACAAAATGAGATGTTCTAGCAAATTGTAGTAAGTTTGTTTCAGAAACCCAATAGTCTATGCCAAGAAATTTGGACGACAGATACCTAAAAAATCAGGTAGAAGACATTCATATTTGTGCCCATGTTAAAAGAAGGTACTCCAGCAGAATGCAGAAATTACACAATGTCATTAGTATCACTACCAAGCAAAACTGTGCTGAAGATAATGCAAAAGCAGTTGTAGCAGTATATTAACAGGGAACTGTCAGAAATTCAAGGCAAATTCTGAAGAGCTCATGGAACAAGGGATATCACCATTGATGTCAAGTAGATCTTGACTCAAAACAGAGAAAGCCACAGAGGTGTTTACCTTGTATTTCGTTGACTATGCAAAGGCATTTATCTGTGTGGTTTGTAACAAATTATGGGTAACACTGGGAAGAATGGGAATTTTAGACACTTTATTGTGTTTATGAGGAATCTGTACACAGATCAAGAGTCAGATGTTCAGATAGAACAAGGGAATACTGCACGGTTTAAAGTCAGGAAAGGTGTGTGTCAGCATTGTATCATTTCATCAAACTTATTCAATCTGTATGTTGTGCAAATAATCCTAGACTCTACACTATATGAAGAAGAAAATGGCATCGGAATTGAAAGAAGACTCATTAGCTTGTATTATACAGGTGACACAGCCTTGCTTGATGTAAGGAAATCAAACTTGAAGTATTTCTGATGAAGATCAAAGACCAGAGTCTTCAGTATGGATTAAAGTCAACATAAAGAAAACAAAAATCATCACAACCCAACCAATGCACATCATGATAGAGAGAAGACAGAAGTTGTCAAGGATTTCATTCTATTAAGATCCACAATCAACACTCACGAAACTAGCAGTCAAGAAGTCAAAAGGCACATTGCTATGGCCAAATCTATTGCAAAAGACTTCTTAGAGTCTACTGCAAATCCACTGCAAAAGATCTCTTACAGTCAAGATGTCACCTTGAAAACTAAGGTACGCCTGACCAAGCCATTGTGTTTTCAATGGCCACTTGTGAATTCAAAAGCTGGGCAGTGAATAAGGAAGAGGTGAGGACAACTGACTCCTTTAATTGCTCTGTTGCGGAAGAACAGTGACCATAAAATGAACTGCTGAAAGAATGAACAAATCTGTCTTGGAAGAAGTGCAACAAGAACACTCCTTAAAAGCAAGAATGGAAAGAATTTGACTCACTTACTTTGGACATGATATCAGGAGGAGTCAGTCCTTGCAGAAGCACATTATGTTTGGTAGAGTAGAAGGTCACTGAAAAAACAGCAAGATGGACTGACACAGTGACTGCACAATGGCTTCAAGCATAACGATGATAGCTGAAGACAGCATAGGACTAGATAGTGTTAAGTTCTGGTGTACATAGCATCGCTGTGAGTCATAACCCACTCAAGGGCACCTAACAACATCAACAGGTGTCTTGATATTAGACATTTATTGAAGTAATTCAGAAGTCGTTTCATTAGACTGGTCCTTGTTTTGGTACTAAATTAGAATATTTTAAAACTTTTGACATCGTAATAAACCTCAAAACTCAAGCACTTGCCTAGCCTAAGGTGGGAAGATTTCTGACTTGATTCTAGCAGTTTTTGCCAAAAAGAAAATAATTACACAATCCTTACAGTCTAATGAACTAGTAAATCCTAATCATGTAATAAGGAACCAGCAATTTTTCTTTACTACTCATATTTACAAATTTTAATAGATGTTTCAAAGTGGTTAATGTTAATTTCTTTCTTTCCTTTTTGTAATATCTTGCTCAAATTTGGTATTGATGTTGTGTTAATTCACATCAAGAATTTGGAAGCTTTCTTTGTATTTCCTATCTGCTGAAGCTGTTTACATAGCATTGCAATTAGGTATTGTTTGAAAGCCTTGATAAATTTTCCTCTAAAATACCACCAATATAATTTCTTTATTCTTTCTTGAGGGGGTTAGATTATTTACAAAATTAGTATTTCTCCTGTAATAGTTTTGACGGCACTTGGCTTGGCTTGGCTGGCCTGTAATAGTTGGAAGATTTAAAGTTTGTATTGAGCTTATGATATGTTTTAGTAAATTATAACTTCAAATACTTGCTTAAAATTTTATCTTTATTTTTCTTTTTGTTTCTAGTTCATTGTTTCAGGTTCCATCAAAATTGCAGCACGAACTAGAGATACAGAACCTTTGGTGAGAAATATTTCCTTTTTTCCTTTTCTTTCTTTTTTTGGACTGAAAGAGGACCAATTAGTGATACCTGATGGCCCTATGTTTGTTTTTAAACAAACAGGAAAGACCGTGAGATTGAACTTGTTAAACTGGTATTTCAAAATCATCATTGAGGTAATTGGCTTAAGAGAGAATTTCTGACATTTGGCTGAATATTTTGGGGAGGCAGTTGCTGAGAAAATCTTTATGAAGACACAGAGGACTCCTTAGGGGAAGTGTAAAATAGAAGCAGCCAAAAGATCCCTGCAACTTTGCAGTCCATTTTAGGAAAATGGCTCTGAGTGTTGGTGTAACATAATGTTTATTAAATGAATGATTTGAAATAAAACTGAATCCTAAAAGAGTTTGGATTCAGATTACAATAAGATAAAATTCATACTAAAGCTATTAAAAGAGAAACAGCTGTTTTCAAATGTGCTTTCCATGTCTTTCACACAACCAATAAAAGACAGAAAGCCCAAATTTCAACAAACATTTTTCCTGCCAAAAGGCCATGTTTGAATTTTCTTTGCTTAAAGGATAAATACTAGCTTGGGAGGCATGTTCACAGCATCCTTTCCACACTTGCCTCCTAGGCTTCTTGTCCAGTTAGACCCACTAACATGTGTCTACTGTTGTAGTCACACCGAACTTCTCATTCTTTCCTCAGTGATCTGAGTTTTTATAAACAGACTCTATACCTTTTCCCATAAGAAGAGAATGCAGGGCAGGGAGTACCCCGGAGAGGAAAATAATATGCAGAAGACAGGGAGGCATGAGAGGTGAGACACATTTAGAGAATAATAAGCAATCACGCACCAGATGTATGATGTGGTAGGAAATGGACACAATCTATATCCAACTAAAGTATAAAAGACACTGTAAGTCCCTCTAAAGCAATTTCTGGAGGAGTCATCTGAAGAATACAAGTTTGGATATGGCAACATCGTTCTTGTGTTCTGGCAAGAAATTAAATCTCTAAGAGGTACAACTGATTTGCGGTCACTACTAGCCTAAAGATGGACATTCAAACCCACTCAGTGGTGCCACGGAATAAAGACCTGGTATTCTGCTTCTGTAAAGATTACAACTAGAAAAACCTTCTGAAGTCTTCTTAATACTATATGATAATTTATCTTAACTAGTGATATCTCTCAGACTTGAGTATTATGCCCTTTTAAAAACTATATTGGATTGAAATAACAACAGCAAAGTCAAAGATCAGATATAAACCTTAGAGAGCAGAGAGTTTATGTTAAGGGAGGGGAACAACTCAGAAAAGCTGGATGAAAATTGTTGCAGGACAGCAAGAACGTAGTCAATGTCACAGAATTATAGGCATAGCAACTTTTGATCTGGTGTACATTTTGCTGTTTATATTCTCATCAATGGCAAAATACCCTACAGAGCAACTCTGCTGTATAAAATACAGGGTTGCTGTCACTCAGAATAACTGCATGGTAAAAGGTTTACATATATATAGGAAGGAAAGGCGAGAGGAAGGATGGATAGAAGGGAGGTGGAAGAAAGAAAGAGAAAGAGAAGAAAGAAAAAGGGAGGGAGGGAGAATGGGAGGGAGGAGACAATTTAGGAGGCTTTCTCTGGAAAAGACAACTGCATAAGCAGGGGCATGAAAGATGGAGGCATATCTGAATATGACATTAGACACAAATTTTTATTCCTTTCTAGGAGGCGTTTGCTAGTCTACTATGTATCCTCAGCTCAGCAGTGGCCACTGCAGGGATCATACTCTGTGCCCTCAGCTTGGGTTATTTTTCATTTGCCCAGCCTCCTTGTGAAGACAGTCCAATGCCACAAATCTGTTTCATGAACCACTCCATGTTAATGGTGAGTACTTCTTCTTTTCACGGAGACCGTTTTAGTCACCTAGGGCTGCTCTAAGAGAAGTACCACAGAGTGGACGGCTTTAACAAAGGAAAGTTTTTTCTTACACAGTCTGGTAGGCTGTAAGTCCAAATTCAGGATGTCTGGATCAGGGGAAGGCTTTCCCCTTTGTCAGCTCTAGAGTAAAGTCTAACATTACACCAGTCTTTGTCCAGGGAGCATTTTGGCCCACGAACCTCAGGTCTGAAGGACGTGCTCTTCTCCCGGTGCTGCTTTCTTTTTT
>KN677232.1:294904-344119 GCA_000152225.2 Procavia capensis | reverse complement strand
ACTTTATCAAATGCCTTTTCTGCATCAATGGACAAAATCAGGTGATCCTTGTCTTTTGTGTTATTTATGTGGTTAATCACATTAATTGTTTTTCTGATGTTGAACCCTGGTGCTGCTTTCTTGATGGTATAAGGTTCCCAGTTCTCTGCTTGCTTCCCTATCCTTTTATCTGTTGCAGGATGAAAAGATTAAGGGTGGGGCAAGCCATACTCCAGGGAAAGTCCCTTTACAGTGCAGGAGGGAGGTGATCTTATAAAGGGATTTACAGCCCCACCCTAATCCTTTAACATACAGCATAGGGAAATCACAAAACGAAGGGCAATCACAAAATATTGGGAATCATGGCCCAGCCACATGGCTATACATATTTTTAGGGGGACACAGTTCAATCTAAGACAGAGACCTATAGTGGAAGCAGGTCAAAGAATCCTATTTCTGGCAAAACTAACCACCAGAATTCCTTAATTACTGTATCACATTGGGATCTTTGAAGGTGTTGACAAATGGGATAATTCTTTATTGATAAGTTAAGGTACATCTCAGATTTCTCTTTGTTCAGTCTCTGTGCGTGATCAGGCAAAGTGGGAATAGAAAGCTCACATTTATAGAACACCTCCTTTCTAGCTGGTACTGTACTGAGCTCTTTACATAGCTTTCTTGTTTAATTTAAAAGTGCCCGTCTGTATGTAGTGTTATTCCCTCCAAAAATGGAGCTCAGGTGTTAGCAGTCCTTATATGTCTCCAGAGCTTATTGATTGAGCTTCTGATGGGGTTATCTGATTCTCTAAATAAAGGAAAATTGTGTTGTTACATTATCTTACAAATGATGAGTAGTCTAGTGTTCTTCCCAACGTCTCTAGGTATTCTTACATGACTCATCACTCCTATCCCTAACATACTGCTCCTGGAAAATTCTCGATCTTCATTCTGTATTTAACAACTTTTCTGTCTCACTTGTCCCCATATGGATTATGAATTGAATTTTATCCATCTAGAAGATAATGAATTCTTGTACCTATGAGGACACCCTGGTAGCGTAGTGGTTAAGTGCTTAGAATGCTAACCAAGAGGTTAGCAGCTCAAATCTGCCAGGTGCTCCTTGGAAACTCTGTCCAATAGGGTCCCTATGAGTTGGAATCTACTCAGCCACAGTGACCTTTTTGGTGAGTGACTAACCCTGTCTTTCCTGTTATGTTAATCAAGCCATTCCAGAGTATGGATCTTAAAACTAATCCTTGCTACAAAGGAAAACAGAGAGCCAGACACACTGGGGAAAGAAATTCCCTGTGAAGCCAAGAAATCTGTAAGCCAAAGAATGCCAAGGAACAGCTGGGACTACATACAAACAAGGAAGGACTCTCCCCTAGAGCTAACACCCTAGTTTGGCTTTCCAGTTCCAAAACCGTGATTCCAAAACCGTGAATCCCCCTTCTTTATGGTACTTCTTGTTCTGGTAGCACCAGCAAACTAAAACCAACACTTATAAAAGATTGTGTAGGTAGTAAAACTTGCAGGTGGGTGGATATTGCTGTACAGGATAACAAAGTGAAATGTAACGTAAAATATTTGCTAATTAAAAGGTTTTTGGCCAGTCTCAATATCAATGAGTTTTCTGTAATCACTACTCCACATAAACATTTAACACTCGATCATTCTTTCCAGTTATTCTTCTCCTTTCGTACTCTTTGTTTCCAATCCTTGGCTAAATTTAGATCTCAACATTGCTAGTAGTGCCTTTGCTTTACTCCCAGCTTAACTCGAATATCTCCAAGGCTGTATGTTAATAAAATAACTCCTTGAGTTAGCTTTGCTAAGCAATTCTACTCCCCTTAATATTTCTGACAATTTTTTTACAAGATTGACCAATGAATTTTAAAGTAACAGTATGAAATATTTATTTACGTGCTTTTCCACTCTACTTTTTTGAAAATTGTGCTTCAGATGAAACTTTGCAGCTCAAGTTAGTTTCTCATACAAAAACTTATACACACATTGTTATGTGACTCTAGCTGTTACCCCTATAACATCACAGTATACTCCCTTTTTCCATTCAAGATTTCCCATGGCTCTTCAACCAGCAACTATCTCTTTCTGCCTTCTCATCTTCCCTCCTGAGAATGCTGCCCACTCACTTTTATGTATTTAATTAAACTAAGAAGCACATTCCTCACAAGTATCATTTCATGTCTCATTGTCCAGTCTCACCTTTGAAGAGCTTGTTTCAGGGAAAGTTTTAATTTCTGGGTTAACTTAGAGTCTGGAGGCCGTGTCTTCTGGGACTGCCTAAGTCTCAACAGACTGTTAAGTATGGTCATTTTACAAAATTTGAGTACTGTACTTTGCTTTTTTCTCCTGCTCTGTTAGAAACTCTGTTGTGCTTCCTGTCAGGGTAGTCATTGGTAGTAGTCCTTCTTGTCGTAGGCTAATACAGCGTCTGGTTTAAGTGGACCTTTTTTTGTCTCTTGAGCTAATATTTTCCTTGTGTCTTTGGTATTCTTCTTTCTACTTTGGACCTGGTGGGTTAGGACTAGTTGTTGCATCTAAGACAGCTGCTTTATAGCTTTTAAGAGCCCCAGTGCCACTCATCAGTATAAGAGGGAGAACATTTTCTTAATAAAATTTGTTACGTCAGTTGACCTAGATATCCTCTGAAACCATGGTTTCCCAGATCTCTACCCCTGCTAATCTGCTTCTCCAAGAATGTGGTTGTGTTCAAGAAACTTCCTAGGTATTGGTTTAGTCCAGTTGTGCTGATTTCCCGATATTGTATATTGTCCTTCCCTTCACCTAAGATAATTCTTGTCTGGGATATAGTTAATGAATACCCTTCTTCCTCACTCCCTACTCTTGTATCCATCAAATATTGTTTTATTCTGTATTTAAACCTTCTCTTGAGTTCTTAGAATTGTTGTCTCACACAATATTTGTTCTTTTGCAGCTAATTTCACTCAGCATAACACCTTCCAGATTCATCCATATTATGAGAGTATTCCAGATTCATTGTTGTTCTTTACCTTTGCTTAGTATTAAATTACACTACTGCTGTATCATAATTTGTTTATCTATCTGTCCACTGATGGGCGCCTAGGTTACTTCCATGTTTTATTATTGGGAACAGTGCTGCAGCAAACATGAGAATTCATGTATTTTTTTACTTGTGTGGCAGTTCTTTTACTCTAGAATATATCCCAAGGAAAGGAATTGCTGGATCATATGATACTTCATTCTGTAGCTTTTTAAGGAGGCGCCAAGTCAATTTCCAGTGTTCATGCAATTTTACATTCAAACCAGTAGTGTACAAGCATTCAAGTCTCTCCACAGCCTCTTCACCATTTATTATTCTGTGTCTTTTGGGATAATGCTAGCCTTGTTGGTGTTAGATGGTATCTCATTGTAGTTTGTATTTACATTTCTGTAGTGGCTAATAATTGTGAGCATTTCCTCAAGTATCTGTCAGCTGCCTGAATGTCTTATTTGGTAAAGTGCCTGTTCACACAGTTTATGCATGTTTTAATTGGGTTATTTGTCTTTCTGTAGTTTGGATTTTGCGTTATCTTGCAGATTTTGAAGTTCAGAACTTGTCAAAGCCTAAAATACTTCTCTTGTCTGTAGCCTATCTTTTTATTCTTACTGACTGTGAAGTATTTGGATGAGCACAGGTATTTGATTTTTAGGAATTAACAGTTATCTAGTGGCTGGCAGTTTCTCTTCCAGTGTTTATGCATTATTAGCTACATTCTAAATTCTATTTATGCCACATGTTAGAGCTCCTAGCATTGTCCCTATTTTTTGTTCCATGGTCTTTATTGTTTTAGATTTTGTATTTAGGTCTTTGGTCTGTTTTGAGTTAGATTTTGTGCATAGTGTGAGATATGGCTCTTGTTTCATTTTTTTACACATGGATATCCATTTGTGCCAACAACATTTGTTAAAGATATTATCTTTTCATCATTTAACATAGTTTGGGCCTTTGTCAGATATCATCTACTCATTGATAGATTAATTTTTGTCTGAATTCTAAATTCTGTTCCATTGGTCTATGTATCTATTGTTATACCAGTGCCAGTTTGTTTTGACTTCACACTATGTGAAGTCTTCTACTTTGTTATTTTTCTTCAATAAGGTTTTACTTATCCAGGGCCTCTTCCTTTTCTATATGAAGTTGATTATTTGTTTCTCTGTCTCATTAGAAAATGTTGTTGAAATTTAGGACAGGATTTCATTGTATCTGTAGACCACTTTGGATAGAACTGAAATTTTCATAATGTTGAGTCTTCCTATACATGAGCAAGGTACGGTTTTCAACTTCTGTATGTCTCTTTTGGTTGCCTACAGTAGTGTCTTGTAGTTTTATTTGTATAGGTCTTTTACATTTCTGGTTAGATTTATTCCTAAGTAATTTATCTTCTGGGGGCTCTTGCAAATGCTATTGATTTGGTCATTTCTTCTTCAAAGTTCTCTTCGTTGGTGTAGAGGAATTCAACTGATTTACTTTTTTTTCTGACAATTTTTTCTTATGAATGAAATAAAAAAAAGACTGTTTAGGCGAAAGCTTATAATCCAAGTCAGTTTGCCATTTAACCCTCCCCTCCAGTCTCTATGCAAGTCTAGCTGATCTCCCAACCCTGTGACAGTATACTTCTTCTTTCTGCCCTGTACTTCCTGAAGTCATTCCAACAATTCCTGTCCTCGTCTATTTACCCTTCCATCTCACCTCTGGAGAAGGGCTGCCCTGACAGCCTCTTGTATATGAGAAATGACAATTAAGTTTGGGGAACTCATCCTAGAAAATGTCTTACATATCTTACTGCTGAATATCACTATGGTCACCTTCAAAGTACTCCTCTTGGAAAGTTGTGCACCAATGCCAGTGCCTAGTGCACCCTTCAAAACAATTTTGGAACTCTTTCTTCTGGAATGGCCATTAGAGCCATTGTATTACCCTTGATGTCCTGACTGCCATAAAAAAATCATCCTTTCAATATTTTGTCTATCTTTGGGAGAAGAAAAAAGTCATTTGGAGCCAGATCAGGTGACTAGGGAGGTTGTTCTAATACAGTTATTTGTTTACTGACTAAAAACTTCCTCACAGAAAACTATACAGTTCAGTTTGTGAACTTGTCACAGTACCACCGTGTGCAATGGCCATTCCAGAAAGAGTTCCAAAATAGCTTTGAAGGGTGGACTAAGTACTGGCATCAGTGCATAGCAATTCAATGGAAGTACTTCAAAGTTGACTGTAGTGATATTCACTAATGAGGTATTTAGCACCTAGAACAATTAAGTTCACGGACTTAATTGTCAGACTTGTATATTTAAGCCGAAATGTACATGCAACAACATCACTCTATGTCTTATAGTCCAGTCCAATTTTTGTCTGAAGAGTTAGCTTTTGTACTGGTTTCAGATCTGAACTAGGAGTGAGTCCAGGAACCATGTTCTCAGAGGACCATCCGGGATGTTGTACCATCAAGTCTGGTGTTTTAATAGAGCTCTAGATCTTCACCCCCATCTTTCTCCCACTATGTCAGGGATTCTACCTTATGTTTCCTATCAGGGCAGTCACTGTGGGTGGGTAAGCACCATCTACTCCTGGTCTGTTATTGATGTAGTTTCTGGATCACAGGGCCAGTCTGTCCCCTGGTTCATATTTTCCTCATGTTTTGATGTCCTTCCTTCTCCTCTGCTCTAGGTTTATTGGGACCGATTGATGCTCCTTAGATGGCAGCTTTCTAGCTTTTAAGATGCCAGATACTACGCCCCGAAATGAGTTGCAAAGCCCTGGACTCCTGACTCTACTATTTTGGCCTACAAAATATTGGGTGTATTTAGGAAACCTAACTTTTGGTGTAGTTCAGCAGTGTTAACATCCCGTCTACTGTGTACAGTCATTTCCTTCACTTAACCCAATTCCTATCTACTACCCTGTTTATTAATACCTGTGTCCCTCCCTGCCCTCCCTTGTAACCATCAAAGATTGTTTTCTTCTGTGCTGAAGCATTTTCTTGAGTCCTCATAACAGTGGTCTCATATAATATTTGTCCTTTTGAGACTAGTTTCACTTGGCATAATGTCTTCTAGATGATTCTATGTTATCAGATGTTTCTCAAGATCATTGCTGTTCATTGGGATTGCATAGTATTCCACCGTGTGACTATACCATGGGTTGTTTATCTATTTATCTGTTAATGGGCATCTAGGTTAACTCCATTTTTCTGCTATTGTGGAGAGTGCTACAATAAACATTGCTATGCATGCATCTATGTGTATGACAGCCCTTATTTCTCTAGGAAATTTTGCAAGCAGTGGGATTGCTGGATCATGTGGTATTTCTGTTTCTAGCTTTTTGAGAAATCACCAGGTCAGTTTCTAATGTTTTTGCAGCATTTAACATTCCCAAGAGCAGTGCAGAAGGGTTCCAGTCTCTCCCCAACTGTCCAACATTTATTGTTTTGTGTTTTGTGTGTGTGTTCTTTTTTTTCTTCTTAAATGCTAGCATTGTTGGGATGAGATAGTATCTCATCGTAGTTTTGATTTGGATTTCTCTGATGACAAATGATCATAAGCATTTCTTTGTGTATCTGTTAGGTGCTTGGGTGCTTTTTTTGGTAAAGTGCCTGTCCCTATCTTTTTTCCAATTTTCAGTTGCATTATTTGTCTTTTTCTTGATGAGGTTTTCAGAATTAGTTTCAAGCAAACCTGTGGTTCAACTGAAACATATTTATTTGTTAGTGTTTGTTGAAAATGCAGTCTGGAATTTGCTTTTGTGAACAAAGTTTTATTGTCACAAAACATTACTTGTTTATTTGTATATTTTGTATGTCTATTTTTGTGCTGCCAGGGGAGAGTTCAATACTTGCAAGAGAGATCATATAGCCCACAAACATTCTAAGTGACCCCTTAAAGAAAGTCTGACAAACTCTGGTATACCCCTCTAGATAATAAGATTTTTGAAGATAGGGAAATTGTGTTTGTTGTTTGCTCCTGTACCTTCTGTACCTATAACAATAGTCAAAATACAGAAGTTACTAAATAAATAGTTGCTCAAGGGATATGTGAATATATAATGGCATAATTAATACAAATATTCTTAGGTCCACTTAAGTCTGTGTTATCTCCTGAGCCCCTCACACTTGGTTCCTCAATACAGGGTATCTCATATGAGGATATGAGAGAAGAGTTTAAACCAAAAGAATCCCAGGAATCAATTCAGGATAAGATTACGAGGAGTAAGAGAACTTCTCATCCCTCAAATCCAACCACTAGTTTTGGCTAAAAATTGAACTTACAGACAGCTGTTTTAGGGCAAGGATTAATGATAGCCTCATTTGGTGTTCATTACTAAATAGTTATTGTTCTAGTGTGCTGTCAAATCAGTTCCAACTCATAGCAACACCACAGGATGAAATAAAACAGCTCCATAGGGTTCCCAAGGAATGCCTGATGGATTTGAATTGCCAATCTTTTGTTTAGCAGCTGAACTCTTAACCACTACACCATCAGGGCTCTATTACTAGAGTAGTTTCTAATGCTGCTACAATAGATTACCACAGAACTAGTTCATTAAAACAAAACAAAGTTACTACCTTACGTTTTTTGGAGGTTGAAATCTAAAGTGGATCTCACTGGGCTAAAATCAAGATTTCAATAGGGCTATGCTATCTCTAGAAGCTCTAGTGGAGAATCTGTTTCCTTGTCTTTTCTATCTTCTAGAGGCTACCTGCATTTCTTGGCTCTTGGATCCTTCCTCTACCTTCAAAGTAAGCAGTACAGCGTCTTTAAATCTCTCTCCCATCTTCTGCCTCTTATAGGAATGCTTATAAATTAAACTTGGCCTATCTTGACAAACTTTAAAAATCTCCCCATCCTAGAGCAGCTGATAAGCAGCCTTTGCCACATAATTTAGCTTATTAATATATTCTGGGAATTATAACCTGAAACTCTTTGAGGAAAACATTTTCTACTTGTGTTGACTGTGAGATCATATCATAATGCTCACTGCATGTGAACTCTATTGTTTGAAAGGACTAAGATGACAATGATCTTTTTCTTCTCTTTTTAAGGTACTGTTGCTTTCTGTGTCCACCATAGCACCAAAAGTAGTGGATGGGGGAAAAAAAAGTGTGATTATTTTATAGGTGAGAAAATAACTGGCTTTCACCAGACCCCAAGCTGGCCAAAGTTCTGGCAACAACAGAAGCTTGTTTTTCTGAGCCCTAGGCAGTCCTTTTTCTCTTTTTGCTCTATAATCAGTGATCAGTGTTTGGAATTTATCATCTCCATCCTCACGTTTCTTTGTTATGGATTTGTTCCTAGGGTGTGGATGGTCTGGTGCTCGCTTTAAGTGTGCTGGAGTTCTGCATTCACGTGTCCACCTGCTGCATTACATTCAGTTCATGAAAAGTAAGCTGTTGTAACTCTGGTGGGTTGAATATTGGGCTTTCTTGAAGACGTCTGTTTTAGTTGTCTATTGTAGGAGAAAATGTTGCAGACATGGAGACTTATAATAGCGCATGTTTATTATCTCCTAGTTTTCAGGGGTCAAGAGTTTGGGCACAGCTCAGCTAGGTCCTTTGCTCATGGTCTTACAAGATTGTAATGAATATGTCAGATGGAGCTGTAACTTCACGTCAGGTTGAGAATACTCTTCCGCATACCCATGATAGGATTAATTTCCTTTCAGCTGTAGAACTCATGGCTACTAAATCTCAGAGGACAACAGGAAAACAAACGTCTCTTCTGCTTTACAACTAACTCCTTTAAAGGGCTCACTTGATTAAATCATGTCTACTAGAAGAATAACCCTTTTGATAAATGCAAATCCAACTGATTAGCAACCTAATCACGGAGGTGATATCTTTTTATATTAGTATATCTACTCAAAGGAATGTGTATAATAAAATCTATACGTTCTTGGCAGGTTATCTTAGAATTCTGCCTACTGCAAAGACTCAAGAAGAGCAATTTTTTTCTATCACCCTTACTCCTTCACAACACCTTCCGTGTCCACGTTTGATAATACCTCACAGTAGAGAGGCCTTCATAGGGACGGCAATTACTCCATTGTCCTATTATGCCAACCTTCCTTAGGATGCTGGAGAAATGTGGAGGTTTGAAACTTCTCTATCTGCTTGCCCATCCCGCTCATTCCCTCACACTGATCCTCCTACTGTTAAGCAAAAACAATGTCACTCAGAATGAGGACACTGCAAACTAAAAGGGTAGAAGGGACTCCAGGAAACACAGTTGTTGGTGGTGCTATTATTATTAGTTGTCATGGACCTGATTCTGACTCATTGCGGGACCATGTATTATAGACCAGAACTGCTCAATAGGATTGTCCTGGGTATAATCTTAACAGAAGCAGATTACGAAAATTTTTCTCTGGATACCACTGGTGGGTTCCAACTGGCCAACTTTAGGTTGACAGTGGAGCTCAAACAATTTGGATCATCTGCAGACTTTCCTAGGAAGAACATCTCCCAAGAAGTGAGGATTCCACGGTGAGGAATCAGGATGTTAAAACACCAACAACTGCTCATTAGCTGTAGCTATCCAGAGGTCCTGGAGGAAATGAAACCGGAGCCAAAACATTAGAAAATATTTTAAGGAGATAGCTTTTCTGGTGCTCTTCTCTTTTTGTTCTCATTTCCATTCTTTTGTATTCCTATGTTGTATCACACCACCCACCACTACAGTACTTCCACAAAAAAGAGATGGATTGAATCGTGTTAACTCTAGTACTGGGTTTTCACTTTAAGACCCTAGAAGTGAGAGTTTCTTAGCGATTCTCAATAGTTTTTTCATTTCAATTTTGAGTGAGATATTTGGGCATGACATCAAACTCCTTAGTAACCTTCTGATGACAACATTTATCTCTGTGGTCCATTCTGTTCCTAGAGTAGCTGCAGAGTGGGAATCTTGTTCCCATTAATCTCCCACTGTGAACCGAGGAGGAGAACAGTGACTGAAGGGCTCATAATGTCTAATACTTTCCCTTCCTGTCTTCTCTCCCATATCAAACTGAGTTCGTGGAAGGAGCTCCAGAATTTCTTTAGTTTCTTGATGATTCTCATAGTCACTCTGTCCTAGTGTGTTTTTGGCAATACTTTAGTCAGAGATGGCAAGTGACAGTTTGGTTACAATGTTGTCATCAACATGCCCCTTCCTTTAAAACTACACTGAAGAAAAGCCTATGAAGCAATTCTACTCTATAACCTGTGGGGCTTCCAAGAGTAGGGATCAACTGGAATGAAAGTAATAATAAGAGCAGCAACAACTATTTTTTCTGGAGTCTCATTTCTCCTTTCACTTCTCTACCCTCCCTCTGCATGACATTCTTTCCTGTTTGCCAGAATTCCCTGTTTACCTTAACACCAAATTTGGGTAACACTATATCTACCCAACTTACTGGGTACCATAAGCCAAATGTAGGATCAACCTACTTTCAGAACCAAAGGAACAGCCATTAGTGTCTCATGCCAAGAACTATCAATGAAGTTTTGCCCCAGGGCTTGCTGGGTTTGAGTCAGAATCAACTGATTGGCAACAGGCTCTGTTTTGGTTTTTTGGTTTGACCTCAAAGTGGCCTGACAGACTCAACCAGATCTATCTTGAGTCTAGATTCAGGATAGAAACAATAGACTTTGATAATAGTCATCTCATGCTGAAATCCTGAAGTGGCGGAAAGAGTATCAAGTACATCCTTTCCACAGCATTTGAAGCCTCCAACAGAACAATAGAAATATCTTCAAGATAATCTATACTGACAGTAATGCAAGAACCCTCCTCCCTTGCCTCAGTTTCCTCTCTATTCTGTTTTTGTTAATTCATGGCAACTCCATGTACAACAGAGTGACATGCTGTCAGTCCTGTGCTATCTACATGAATAGCTGTTAATTGGACTGTAGTGATCCACTGGGCTTTCACCAGATGATTTTTGGAAGTCAGTGGATAGATCTTTCTTCCTTCTTAGTTTGAAGCTCCGTTGAAACCTGTTCAACATCACAGCAACACAAGAGCCTCAATGTACAGATGGGTGGTGACTGTGCATGAGGTACATTGGTCACGGAATGAAACTGAGTGTCCCATAGAACACCGATGGCTGTTCCTGTAGTGCTACAAGTAGACTGATCTTACCTTTGGCTTATCATACCCAACAAGCTGGTTTTGAGAAAGTACCAAAATCCAACTCTGATGTTTAGAAATCCTGTATTTTATAAAAAATTCAGAATAATATTTTCATTTTCCTCAAGAACTTGATGGCTTTTTTTCACTAGCTCTTTATCAAGACAGAAGTTTAACAAATATATCATGCATTTAGTATGTCAACAGCACTTGAAAGTTTTCTATCCATCTTCAGGAGCATGTAAGGGCATTGAGCTGAAAAATAGGATTCACAGCAAAACAGCAAAAAAAAAAAAAAAGAAGATATTGCTGAAACAGGACCCCATGTATTACAGAGTTCTGCTTGCTTTCTTTGATAATATTAACCCTATTTGTTAGAATTTTTTGCCCATTCATTTAGTCCTTACATGTGCATAAGAGGTAACTTGAGTATAAACACACATGGAGTAAACATCATATCACGGATTAGATGCATCTTATATTTTCCCTTTCTTTTCCTCTTCCCTCTCCTCACCTACCATGCTCTCTTTTTCTCTCTTACCCTCCCTGTCCCTCTCATTCTTTCTCCTTCCCTCCTTTCTGCTTCTCTGCAGTCCTCTTCTTTTGTCTCCTTTCCTCTTCCTCCTCTCCTTCCCTTCCTCTTCCTCCCTGCCTTTTTTTTCCAGCTTCTGTTTCCCTTTTTCTCCTCCTTTTCCTTCTCTCTATCTCCCTTTCTTTCTGCCCTATAGGAGAAGATTGTTTCTTATTCAAGTTTGTATTCTTATTGCCATATATTAAATTGTGAAAGATGTGGTACTAACTCAATGATCACTAAATAAATGTTAAGTATTTTGTTTTTATTACAGAGAAAAGTAAAATAAAATTAACACCAAAGTCACATGCTGCCAGTTTCCCATTCAGATACAATGTGGTGGAAAATAATTAAATAAGGAAATCTACCACTGTGTTAAAGGATACTTCTTCTAATCAGACAGCTCTGGGATGTTTATCTTGAAAATTTCATTCTTATTTGATACTTTTTGTGCCAATGTATATAGCACAAAATTTCTCTATAGTTTATGTTTCTTTGTCTGTAAAATAGTAATATCACCTGGGTCATGAACCTGTGGTAATTGCTTGATGTAATATAGGTAAAGAAACTAGTATTCTGACTACAATGCACTGAATGTTAAATTATATATATATGTATATAGATACACATATACATACTTGCATACATATGCATGTGTATTTGAATACACAGACAAGTTCTGACAGTTAAGTTTGTGAACCTTCCACTGTGTGTTTACACTAGCAGCATTGTACAAACAACTCAGTGAGGTTTCAAAACCTTGGTATATCAGTGTCTCACACTGTTTGTGCCAACATGTTTCAGTGTCTTCCTGAATGCTGTTCATCATTGTTATTGCATGTTTTCATGTGCAGTCACAAGAGTATTAGAGCTTGAATTAGAACAATGAACAAAGATTACAATTCTTATTTAACTTGGTAAGAGTGGAAGTGAAATCAGGGACATGTCAGTCTAAGTTTATGGGGATCACTGCACAAAGAAAGCAGCAGTGTACAAATGGATTAAATGTTTTTTTTCTGAGCAGAGAGAAAATATCACGGATAAAGAGAGGTCAGGGCCAGCTGTAACGAGCAGAACTGACAAAAACATTGCTAAAATGTGTAGAATTGTGCATCAAAATCATCCACTGACTGTGAGAAGCATAGCAGACCAAATAAACATTGATAGAGAAACAGGAAAATCTTAACTGAAAATCTTGGCATGAGAAACCTGTGTACAAAAATGGTAACAAAGGAGCTCACTGATGAACAAAAGCAAAGGAGAGTTGAAGTTTGCCAAGACTTTTGGAAAGGCAAGATAGTGTTTTGGGCTGTGCTATCACTGGTGATGAAAATGTGAGTTTACTAACACAACCCTGAAACAAAGTGTCAACGTGTGCAATGGAAGTCAACCAATTCTCCCCAACCATAAAAGTTCCTTCAGTCTAAACCAAGAGTCACGACAATGTTGCTAAACTTTTTTGATATCAGAGGATTGTTCATTATGAATTGTACCAAGTCGACAATAAATATAATTCACTATTTGGAAGTACTGAAAAGCTGTGTGAAAAAGTTAGACAAAAACCACCTGAACTTTTTGCCAACTCATCGCTCCTGCATCACAACAATGTACCTGTTCACACGGTACTGTCTGTAGACAGTAGACAAATAACTCTATCGGAACATCCTACCTACTCACCTGTTCTGACCGCCAGTGACTTTTTCCTTTATCCGAAGATAATAGAAATGTTGAATAGAAGTGGTGAAAGTGGGCATCCTTGTCTAGTTCCCATTTTCAGGGGGAATTCTTTCAGTCTCTCTCCATTCAGGATGATGTGGATGGTTAGACTTGTGTAGATGCCCATTATTGCATTGATGTATTTTTCCTTTTATTTCTATTTTTCTAATAGTTTTTAGCACGAATGGATGTTGGGCTTTTGACGAATGCCTTTTCTGCATCAATTGACAAAATCAGGTGATTCTTATTCCTAGTGCTATTTATGAGGTTGATCACATTAATTGTTTTTTCTGATGTTGAACCAGCCTTGCAGTCTTGTAATGAATTCAACTTTGTCATGATGAATTATTTTTTTGATATGTTGTTGAATTCTGTTGGCTGTGATTTTTTTGCATCTAGGTTAATGAGTGAGATTGGTCTGCAATTTTCTTTATTAGTGGGATCTTTCCCTGGCTTTGGTATCAGGGTTATGCTGGCTTCATAGAATGAATTTCGGAGTCTTCCATCCCTTTCTCTGCTATGAAATAGTCTCAGTAGTACTGGAGTTAACTTCTCTCTAAAAGTTTAGTGGAATTCTCTGGTGAAGCCATCTAGGCCGGGACTTTTTTGATTGGTAGTTTTTGGATGACTTCTTCAATCTCTTCCTTTTGTGATGGGTTCATTAAGTTGTTCTACTTCTCCTTGGGATAATTTTGGTAGGTGATATGAATCTAGAAATTTGTCCATTTCCTCTAGGTTTTCAAATCTGTTACAGTGCAGTCTTTCATAGTATTCTGATATCATACTTTTGATTTCAGTAGGGTCTGTTGTGACATCTCCCATCTCATTTTTTATTTGGGTTATTTGTTTCCTCTCCTGTTTTTCTTTTGTAAGTTTAGCCAATGGCTTATCAATTTTGTTGATCTTTTCAAAGAACCAGCTTTTGGTTCTGTTAATTTTTTCAGTTATTCTTCAATTCTCTAATTCATTAATTCTGCTTTAATCTTTTTTTACTTGTTTTCCTCTGGTGTCTGAGGGTTTTCTCTGTTGCTCTCTTTCTACTTATTCAAGCTGTAGGGTTAATTCTTTGGTTTAGGCCCTTTCTTCATTCCAGATGTGTGTATTTATGTAGATAAATTGACCTCTGAGCACTGGTTTGGCTGTATGCCACAGGTTCTGGTAGGATGTGTTTCCATTCTCATTTGAATCCATATATATCCTTATTTCATCCCTGATTTCTTCTGTAACCCACAGATTTTTGAGCAAGTTGTTGTTCAGTCTGCATGAGTTCAAATTTCTGCCCATTTTTTTTCTGCTATTTATGCCAACTTTTATGGCTTTATGGTCCAAGAAGATGCTTTGCAGTAATTCAGTGGTTTAGATTTTGTTGAGACTTGCTTTATGTCCTAACACATGGTCTATTCCGGAAAATGCTCCATGTGCACTGGGGATGAAGGAGTACTTATCTGTTGATGGGTAAAATGTTCTGTATACATTAATGAGGTCTAGTTGGTTAATTGTCTCAACAAGATTTTCTGTATCTTTACTGAGTTTTTTTTTCTGGATTATCTGTTTACTGCTGAAAGTGGAGTATTGAAGTCTCCAACTATTATTGTGGGGTGATCTATCTCATTTTTTCATCATTGTCAGTGTTTGTTTGATGTATTTAGATGCTCTCATATTGGGTGCATAAATATTTAACATCATTATGTTCTGATTATGTATTGAACATTTCAGTAATAAATAGTGGCCATCCTTGTCCATGATGGTGGATTTTACATTAAAATCTATTTTATCTGAGATTAGTATTGCCCTCCTGCTCTTCTTTGTATGTTGTTGGCTTGGTATATATTTTTGCATCCTTTGATTTTTCAGGTTGTTCATATCTGTGAGTCTAAGGTGTGTTTCTTGTAAGCAACATGCAGACAAATCATGTCTTTAGATCCAGGATGTCACTTGCTGTCTCACTTTTGGAGTGAATAACAGAAATATTGAAAGGAAGACATTTTGATGACATTGAAGACATCAAGGGTAATTTGATGACAGTTCCCAAGGCCATTCCAGAAGAAGAGTTCCAAAATAGCAATAGCTATGCACCCATGACAACTCTTAGTCCAGCCTTCAAGCAGTTTTTCTAGGGATAATTCATGAACTTAATTGTCAGAACTCATCTGATGACAGCTCTGATGACCATTCCAAAAAGAGCTCCAAAATTACTTTGAAGGGTAGACTAGGTGCTGGCATCTATGCACAACTGCTCAAGGGGAATACTTCAAAGGTGATATTCAGCATAGAGCTAGTAGCACCTTTTCTAGGATGAGTCCGCAAACTTAATTGGCAGTCCTCCTACACGTATATATGTGGTATTTTTGCATTAGGATATGAAAAAATCATCATTGCATTTCATAGACATTATTATTTTGTAACAGTATATATTTTTCCCTATTCCATGCAGAACTAAGCTCACATAAGTATCTTAATATCCACCTTCCTTCATACCAGATTTCATTCATTGATATTTCAATAGGAATCTAACAAGCCCATGATGGTGAAACTTAAAATTCGAAACTGCTATTTTAATATTTATATATTCTTTAACTTACCAGGCACAAATGAGCACACTAGTATCCTGGTGTATTACTGGCAACTGTATAAATCTCTAAAGGAAGTATCTTTCATGTAAAGTCAAATTAACAGAAACAGAATATAAAGTTGATTTAAGATGAGTTGTTGATTCCATGATGGGAGAGCTGAATTAAACAGTTTTGAATAAAGTGATTTGGAGATAAAGGTAATTTACAGTTGGACTTGAAAAGCTCTGTATTTATGACTGAATGTTTATGGTTACTGTGAGTTGGACCCGACTCAAGGGTAAAGGGTTTGATTATTTCTTTTGGGTGGGGGCGGGGGCAGGTAGGTGTCTGGATTTTGACTCTTCTCCAAGATAAAAGCAGTGGGATTTGTGATGTGCTATTTGGAGCCAAACCTCAAAGGTTTGCAACTAGTCAGTTTGACAAACCTAGCTTGACTACTTAATAGGATGTCAACTGCTTTCTTATATGCCCAAAGTCTGTTGTCATTAAGTTGGTACTGACTTGTAGCAACCCTACAGGACAGGGTAGAACTGTCCCATAGAATTTCCAAGCAGCACCTGGTAGATTTGAACTGCCAACCTTTTGGTCAACAGATGCAGCACTTAACTGCTATACCTCCATAGTTTCTGCTCACTTGTATAGATCTAAGTAATTCAAGCCTAGACTCAGCAGAGTCCACGTGTGCTGGTCCCATGAGAAGCTGTACTGTGGAATGTCTCTAGAATCGTCAACACTTGCTTGCACTCTTTCTCTCATTGCATCTCACCCTTTGCCTTCAAATGAAAGCCTTACATGAGAACACTTTTGGATTCTGACATATGCTTTCAAACAGGTGAAGCAATAAATTCAGATGTAGACACTCTAATTGGGAATGAAGAAGAAATGATATTTACAAACAGAGACTCTCAAATGATTTTCTCATTGAATCATGGATCTTCCATATAGACAAATAAAAGATATTTCATTTACTAGATATCTAAATTCTTTTCTCTTAAAAAAAACTGTTAATGTCTTATTAAAATGGATGAATATTGGGATTATATGGATACAAGAAATTCAGAAGCAATGTTTATATCATTTGTAGGCTCATATGTAGTTCCAAAATAAATTAATTTAAAATGATATTAAGAAAATGTAACTAAGTGCTAAATAAATAACTTCTTAACTCAAATATATGTTGAATTTGCATAAATACTTGTGTGCATGTGTGTTTGCAGGTATACTTGTGTGAAAAAATTCACAGATGCTTTACAGAATATGTCACAGCTTGAAGTTTTCTATTTTTTTTTTTTTTTCATGATTAGTTCAGGTTCACTGTTTCAGCAAGAATACAAAATAGGAGATGCTGTGTGCTAACTACCGCACCAGAATAGAAAGTGCAGAAGGCCAGTTTATTCCCTTATTGGAGATGCTTAACTTAATCACTTGATTAAGGTGGTGTGTACTAGATCTTTTCATTATAAAGTAGTCTTTTCAGCTTAGTAATTTACAAATTAATGTGTAGTACTCTAAGGACACATGATTATTAAGTTCTCATATGCACTTGCACTGACTAATTTTAGCCTGCATTTGATTTGCTATTTCCTCTATTCTCTATTTTTCAGTCCCTTTTGCCCGTAAATGACAAAAACTCTGAGCTCAAGCTATAGACATTGTCAGATTCCTAGAAAGACAGTGTTGGAGCAAACTTTCTCGGATAAATTGACGCTATAGTCGGATAAATAAACCCTGTGGTTTTATTATTTGTTAATGAGAACTATCTTAGATCTACTCCTAGTTCCATGGCACAATTTCAACCATCTTTACATTCTAAGTAAAGTGATTACACAGTTTTTGATTAAAGCCATCTACTCATGATATTTCTGTTATAAACAATAAAAAGCAGACTCACTGTCGTCAAGCTGATTCAGACTCATAGTAACTCTCTAGACACGAGAATGACCCCGTAGAGTTTCCAAGAAGCACCTGGTGGATTTGAACTGCTGACTTTCTGGTTAGCAGCCATAACACTTAACCATTATGTCTCCAGGCTTTCCATTTCTCACACTCTGCACAAACGCTAAACCAAAAATAGATCAAATACCTGAATATAAAATCTAAAACTATAAAGATCATGGGAGAAAAAATAGGAACAATGTTGGGAACCCCGATATATGGCATGACAGACTATAAAACATTTACTGAGACAGGGATTGGATTAGGTGAATGGAATGACAGCACCTAGTAGAAGGGGATCAGCACAACTAAACTATATGAGAAGCTAAGAGGTTTTCTAAATATAACAGCATAGCATTCCAAAGCACAAACTAGCAGGGGCAGGGTCTAGGGACCATGGTTTCAGGGGACATCTAGGTTGAGTGACATAACTTTTTTTTTTTATAAGAAAATGTTCTGCATCCCACATTGATGAGTGGTGTCTGGGGTCTTAAAAGCTATCAATCATCCATCCAAATAGCATAAATTTTAGTTCCAACTTGCCTGGAGCAGAGAAGAATTAAGGACAATAAAAACGTAAGGAAATACACACCCAAGGAACCGAAGAGGCCATATGATCTCAAGACTACATCAGCATGATACTAGAAGAACTTAGACTGCCTGACCACCACCAATGACTGCCTTAACAGGGAATACAACATAGAGTTTCCAATGTAGAGGGAGAAAAACAGGTGTGCAGACCTAGAACTCTATTAAAAGACTAAACTTAGTAGTATGACATACTGTAGGGTCCCCTGAGGACGTGGCCCCTAGATTCTCTGTTATCCCAGAACCGAAACAATCCTGAAGCCAGCTCTTCAGACAAACACTGGACTAGACTATAAGTTATAGAGTGATACTGGCAAAGAGTGTTCTTCTTGGCTTAAGTGTATAAAGCTGATTGAGCAACTTCTGTCTGGAGACAAGGTGAGAGGGTGAAGAGGGACAGGAGCTGGTTGAATGGACATGGAAAGTATAGAGTGTAAAGGAGGCATGTGCTGTCACAGGGTTGGGAGAGCAACTAGAGTTGCACGGCAGTGTGTGCGTGTGCAGGGTTTTATATGGCAAGTTGATTGGACTGTAAACTTTCAATTCAAGCACAAAAACAGTAAATGGACTCCTGGGCTCGCATACATAGTAATAGATCTATACAATAATCAAACTAACTCACAAGAGAAGCCAATTTGAGTGCATTAAAACAGAACAAAATAAAAGCTATGACACAGTAAGCAAACACAAAATAAGTAAACATAGTAACTTATTGACGGCTCTGAGACAAGTCAATGTCAAATCATACAAAGATGCAAACCTTGATGACATCAGCAAGTGTCAAAAATAAAGAAATCTTCCAGAGGACAAGAACTTCTTGGAAGTAGCAGAGTTGGAGTATGTACTATATACAACTCTTTAAGAGATGAGGCAAAATGAAGGAGAAGTCAAGGAGCACACAGACAAAGCAATAGAACAATACAATAAAATTACAGAGGAGCATCATGGCAAATTTATTGGGCTACAAGAATTCACAGAGACAGCAAACAGAAAGTCAGAATATTAACTACAAAATTGTGGAATTAGAAAACTCGATAGGAAGTCACAGGAGCAGAATTGAGGCAATGAAAATCAGAATTAGTGAGAATGAAGACATAGTACTTGGCAACAAATTATTTGGGACAAATCATATAAAACAATTAAAAACATGAAGAAACCTTAAGAATTATGTGGGGCCCTATCAAGAGTTATATTCTATGAGTGATTGGAGTATAAAACCAGGGGAGGATAACTGAAAATACAGAGAGAATTGTTGAAGAACACCTATAATCTTTGCAGTACTGTTTACAATAGCAAAAAGATAGAAACAATGTAAGTACGTGTGATTGTTATACTTTGCTTTTTTCAGCTGCACTTTGAAATCTCATGGCGACCCTAGGGGCCAGGGTCCCAGGGTCGCCATGAGTCGGATCCTACTCGACGGCACTTGGCTTGGCTTGGCTTTGAAATCTCTGCAGTTCTCTTACTTCACCGTTCCTACCTTTTGCATTAGCTGCTGGACATTCAAGAGCAAGTTTCAGAGTCTCTTCTGACATCATAGTTGGTCTTCTCTTTCTTTCCTTTCTTTTTAACAACCTCTTACTTTCTTCATGTATGATGTCTTTGATGTTGTTCCACAACTTGTCCAGTCTTCAGTCACTAAGTTTAGTTTTCAGATGGTCTTTTAAGTCAAGTTGAATATACTCCAAGTCTTACTTTAGCTCTCTTGGACTTGTTCTAATTTTCTTCAGTTTCAATTTGAAATTGCATATGAGCAATTGCTGTTCTGTGCCCCAGTCAGCACCGGACTTTGTCCTGACTAACGATACTGAGGTTTTTTCTTGTCTCTTTCCTCAGATGTAGTCTATCTGTTCCTGTGCATTCCACCTGCTGAGTTCCTTGTGTATAGCCACTGTATGTGCTGGTGAAAAAACGTATTTGCAATGAACTTGTTGGTCTTGCAAAACCCTGTCATGCAATCTCTATCATCATTTCTAGCACCAAGGCCTTACTTTATAACTTTGCTTCCAACTTATATATTCCAATCACCAGTAATTATCAATGTACCCTGATTGCACAGTCAATCAATTTCAGACTGTAGAGGCTAGTAAAAACCTTCAATTTCTTCACCCTTGGTCTTAGTAGTTGGTGCATAAATTTGAATGACATTTATATTAACTGGTCTTCCATGTAGGCCTATGGATGTTATTGTATCACTGACAGCATTGTATTTCAGAATAGATCTTGTAATGTCCTGTTTTACAGTGACTACAGTGCCATTCCACTTCACGTTGTCAATCCTGGCATAGTAGACCATAAGACTATCTGAGTCAACATGGCCATCACCAGTCCATTTCAGATCACTAGTGCCTAGAATATTGATGTCCATGCTTTCCGTTTCATTTCTGATGACTTCCAATTTTCCTAGAGCCATATTTTGTACATTCTACTTTCTGATTATCAATGGGTGTTTGCAGCTGCTTCTTCTCAGTTTTAGTCATGCCACATAGACAAATGAAGGTTCCCAAAGTTTGACTCCACAATGTCATTAAGGTCAAGTCTACTCTGAGGTGGCAGCTCTTCCCCAGTTATCTTTTGTGTGTCTTCCAGCCTGGGGGCTTGTCTTTTGGCACTGTATCAGACAATGTTCTGCTGCTATTCATACGGTTTTCATTAGCTGATTCTTTTCAGAAGCAGACTTCCAGTTCCTGCTTTCTAGTTTGCCTTAGTCTGGAAGCCCAGTTGAAACTTGTCAGTCATTTGTGAACCTGCTGGTATCTGAACACTGGTGGTACAGCTTTCAGAATCACAGCCCCCACAGTATGGCAAAGTGTTAAACATCTGGGGGAGAAAAGGAAGTGTATATCATTGCTGATATCAGACGGCTCCTGACTGAAAGCAGGGAATGTGGAAAGATGCTTACCTGTGTTTTATTCACTGTACAAGGCATTCAATTATATGGATCATAACAAATTATGTATAAAACTGTGAAGAATGAGAATTCCTGGACACTTACTTGTGCTCATGAGTAAACTGTACCTAACTCAGGAAGCAGTTTTTTGAACTGAACACTGCCTCCACTGTTCTACAAAGTGGCCAGTTCTGCAGTAAAGGTGTGCATCCTTTCACCATGCATAATCTGTATACTGAATAAATAATCCAAGAATAAAAATTTGGCAGCAGAATAAATAATCTAAGAATAAAATGTGGCAGCAGAATAAAAGACTAACTGAGAAACTTTGATACGCAGATAGCATAACCTTGCTTGCTGAAAATGTAGTCAACTTGAATTATTTCCTTATGAAAATCAAAGACCACAGCATTCAGTATGGGTTACACCTTAACGTCAAGAAAACAAAAATCTTCACAACCGGATCAATAAACAACTTCAGGATAAACAGAGAAAAGACTGAAGACACCAACGATTTTATTTTTCTTGTTCTCACAATCAACACCATGGACATAGCAGTTAGGAAGTGAGAGGACATGTTGCACTGGCCAAATAGGCTGCAAAAGACCTCTTCATGGTATTAAAAAGTAAAGACGTCACCTTGAAATCTAAGATGTGCCTGATCCAAGCCATGGTGTTTTCAACCACCTCATATGCAGTGGAAAATTGGACAACGAACAAAGAAGACTAAGGAGAGTTGATGCCTTTGAATCATATTGTTGGAGAAGAATACTGAGTACACTACAGACTGCCAAGAGAATGAACAGATCTGTCTTGAAAGAAATAGAACCAGAATGTTCCTTAGGAGCCCAGAAGGTGAGACTTTGTCTCACATACTTTGGGCATATTATGAAGAGGGATCAACCCCTAGAGACGGACATCATGTTTGGTAAAGAAGAGGGTTAGCGAAAAACAGTAAGATTCTCAATGAAATCTACTGAAACAATGGCTGCAACAATGGGCTCAAGCATAACAATGATTGCGAGAGTGGTAAAGGACCTGGCAATGTTTTGTTCTATCGCACATAAGGTTGGCATGAGGTGAAACAGACTCAGTGGCACCTGAGAACAAATTAGAGAGCCTCTACTGCTCACTATGTTGAGACAGTTGCTAGGCTTAGAGTGAGCAGTTTTCTCTTCCTCGTTGTGTCCTTGCTTCATTCTCTCTTGATTTGGCTTTGTTTATCTCTACAGTTATCTTCCAATAAAAAATGAAGGTTGGTTACCTTAAGCATCACTGCTCCTTTTTCCCTGAATTTCAGGGAGTGATTTCTATGACACTGATTTTCACACTGCTGCATTTCTGCATCCCTGTATTGATTCAGAAACCCTGGTGGCATAGTGGTTAAGTACTATGTTTGCTAACCAGAAAATTGGCTGTTCTTATCTGTCAGGTGCTCCTTTGAAACTCTATGGAGTAGTTCTACTCTGTCCTATAGGGTTGCTATGAGTCGGAATCAACTCCACAGCAGTGGATTTGGTAGTTCCTTCTGTGCTTTGGTGGAAACAGGTGTGCTCTGATTTCCCAGAGGGTGAGCACGTTGGCTGGCCTTTATGAGTTCTGCTTAGTGTACCCAACTTCTGGGCTGTGCTGATTTATATCGAGAGAGGTAGAAGGAACCTTTGAGTGGTCACGAGATACTCTTAGGAGGGCGTTTTATGACACTATAACTTTCTGCCTGTTCTCAGATCACTGGAACTGTGGTTGTCACTTTTGCTGTCAGAAACATTCTCTAACACAGCTGCAAGTCTCTGTAGCAGTCCTAACTTGAAAAAGTACATTGTGCATGGGCTTCAGTAAGTGTCCTGTTAGGAGATCTATTAGTGTAACGGTTAAGTACTCTGATACTGATTGAAAGGTCTGTTGTTCAATCCCACCAGAGGAGCTTTAGAAGAAACAATCTGGTAATCTCCTCCTGCAGACTACAGCCTAGAAAACACTGTAGGGCAGTTATGCTTTGTCTTATAGGATGGGTGTGAGATGGAGTTGACTCACTAGCACACAACAAGTGTCATATTCTCCAATTTTCACAACTTATAACCTTAAAATTCTTTTTCTGTCTAAAAGGTACAAAAAGACATTGTTGAATCCAACCGTATATAACATCTCTAAAAGATATAAAAACACATTGTTGAATCCAACCCTACAGAGCATCCTCCTGTCACAGCCATTGTCAGAAGTAACTGAATTAAATTGTTTCCATTTATCCAAAAATTTCTTATAGAACAGTGAATGAATATAAAGCTGAGAAAGATGAATTATTTGAAGAGCTTAATAATTTAGTCTTAGAGTAACTAAAATTTCTGTATAAACAGTCTGGGTGAAATGGCATCAAAATAAATGTGTATGTTAAATTGAATGTAAGGTCTGAAAATGTAACATATTTTCTTTCTTTTACAGCATGCTTTTCCTGCTTCAGGGCGACAAGAGTTTATCCAGGATGCTCTTCAAAATGACTTCTGTCCCTACATATGAGGAACTATTGACTTCTTAGAAAAAAAATGTGGAAATACTTGGCAGAAAATTGATCTTTGTGATAATATATCAAGTCCAACCATTAAAAGGAAATGAAGTTTGAGTTTCCTGTAATGTAGGAAGTTTTTAAAGTGCTGAACATGAAAAGGAAACCCTGGTGGCATAGTGGTTAAATGATACTTAACCAGTTAAGGTCACTTTGAAGGTCAGCATTTCAAATCTGCTAAGCACCCATTAGAAACTCTATGGGGCAGTTTTACTCTCTATAGTGTGGGTATGAGTCAGAATCAACTCTGTGGCAGTGGGTTTGTGCTGGTTTTGAAAATTCTTTTAAAACTTGGTGATGCAGAGTGATCAGATACTGGATGCACTTTATGGTTCTATGCATCTATAGGATATCATCCTGCTGACCTCTGGCTGGAAAAAGGGGAGTGGGTGGAGAGCAGGGGAAAGGAGACTGTTGGGATGATGAGACATGTATGGAGCAGAGAGGAATAGTGTGCTGTCACCGGACAGGGAGAGCAATGGAAGCTGCATATAGGTGGGCATGTAAATTTATACAGGAATGTACATTTTCACTCAGTCATATTAAATATGAAATGGAAAAAAAAATCATGTTTTGTTGTCATTGAGTATGTGTGTTCAGTGGGGGGTCTCTTGATTTCCCTGAAGTCTGCTCCACCTAAAGATCAGAAATGTGAATTGCTGGTTCATAGACCAGCCAAGAAGGAGCCATGGTGGTGCTATGGTTAAATGATTGTCTGGTAACAGAAAGGTTGGTAGTTTGAACCCAACCAGCTTCCTAATGTGAATGGATCCTCCCTGCAGAAACATCTCAAGTCAACTGAGAGACACCAAGGTTCTGAGAAAGAGATAGTGGACTTCATTGCACACTGGTCAAGCAAGAAGTTTGGGGACTAAGTCTCAGATCAAGATCCCCAAGGCTGGGCATTCCACAGAACTTACAGGGTTCAGGAAAGGGAACTATCACATAATTTATAAAGTTTCTGGGAGTAGGTAGGCAATTTCAGGAATGAATTAACATGTGTGGAGGAGCCGTGTGACAGCTGGTGGCATCACACATGAAGGTTATGGTGTGTATCCAAATGGAAGAGGGGAGATTGCTGAGTAGTAAAGCTGCCTTGTGACAGAGACGTCACACTGAAATGTCTTATCAGGAACTCACAGGTTGGGGAAAAGGGAGGTGATGTGAAGACAGAGAACAATTTAACCTCCCCTGGTTTTCAAGGTCTTCAATCTTGAAGATAGGTCTTTATGCAGACAACGGCCCAGGACCCCAGAACTCTTGAACTTCCTGACTGGTGTAAGCATGTGCAGTGTAGGAGCTGAGGTTTTTTAAATTCAGGGGAACACCATCAGACATCTGAAACATGATGTTCACGGCTGTAATTTTGAATGGACGTGGTAAGACAGTTTAAGAAGCAGAGCAAAAATAGGTTAGTAAAAGCATTGTCACCTGTAAAACAAAGAGCCAAAGACAGCAGAAACTAGGAAACAGGGAAGCCACCTATAACGACCAATCAGACAGAGTTTTTGGCTGCTGTGAAAATAGAAGAACATAGTGATTGTCAGGAAAATACAGGCAACGTAAACATTAAGAACATAATCATGATAGAGGGTCTCCTGGTTGGAGGGGCACAGATTAGACATCAGCTTTATTTTCCTTTTTAAACAGCTATTTTAAGGCTTGCATAGGCTCACATGTCCAGTTGTTTTGTTGAGGTTGTTCCCATTGCAGAGGAGCTTCTGTGGAAGCAGGTTTGCGGCCAATGTGATAGACCCAAGCTTTGATGTTTTTGAGTTTAGTTGCCCAGTGGGTGGTTAACAAACTGTACTGTCCAGTCCACCAGGGTTCAAGAGGCTCTGCTTTCCACGTTTTCAGCAGAACTTGATCACCAGCCTAGAACAGGTGGAGCTGGGTGTCAACAGAGTATTTCAGAAGGCTGAGTGCATGCCTGTAAACAGAAGATAGGAGGCCAGAGAGAGAGCAGCAAATATTTCCAGAGTGAGCTCCCTGGTGACAGAAACCTGAATACTAACTGGAGGCAAGTAATTAAGAAATGGTTTTCCATACATAAGTTTCAAAGGACTCAATTTGAGCCCACTTGTGATGGCAACTTGTACATGCAAAGGGTTGAGGACAAGGTTTCGGGCCAGGTTACTACTGTTTCTTGACAGATACTAGTAATTAGAGTTTTCTGTATCTGACTTATCTCTTCAACTTTTCTACTTGTGGTGGTCTCTAGTCTGAGCATAAGTTCTAGCTGGTTCTTCTAACTTCATAGCCTGTCTGTATGTGATATTTGTTATCACTTCCAATCACTTCCAATCTTTGTAGGTAGGCTGAACATGCAAATGATTTTATTAAGGATTTGTTTTGTAGCTTCTGATGTTTTCTCTGCTGTACAAAGGGCTATCCGTAAAAATCTATTGTTGCTCTCCTTTTAGATGTTTGTTTGAGATCTCCAGTAATGTAATTTGGGATTATTTTTAGACGTTATAGAGGGTTAAGTCTGGAACTGACATAGTTGGTTTCAGAAGTCCAGATGAATGGAATAAATTCTTCACTGGTTTGGAGGCAGTCAGGAGCTGGCTCACCTGCAGGGCTTGTTGGTAACAGGATGGCTGAGTTCAGAGTAAAAGTTACCTTGAAAGTGACCTCTGGGTTGTTCAGGAGCTGGGCTTGTTAGTGGGTAATGGGGACTGCTGTGAATCAGAGCCCACCTTTCTGCTCCAGGGTGGGAAGCACTGCATGAGGCTCAAACACAGGCTGACCTGAGGGAAACAACTTCAGCTAAAAGGAGGCAAGTCACTAGCACTCTAAGACAACCTGGTCATCCCTACAACAGTGGGAAGACAAAGAAATATTCCTAAGAAGTAGGATGGTGACTTGGTCTCGGAAGATGACAGAATGTAAAAAATTGAAACTGATTGTAAGGTAATATCAGAAGAAAATGATTGATTGGACACAGTGAGTAAGTAATAAGGGTATCAGTAATGAGCTCCCAGGTTTTTAAGATAAACAACAGAGTTAATTATGAGGACTTCCACTAAGAGAAGACATGTGGAGTATTCCACAGCTCATTTCTACCTCTTGTTACCTTTAACTCTTGCCACTGTATATTAGGGACAATTTGCAGGGATCCAAAATAGTCTTTTCTACACAGTTCTCATTGTGCTGCACTACTTTCTTTGAGAGAGAAATTTTAAGGAAGGCTAGATATTTTCTATGTAAGTCTTCTAACGTTGGAAATGAAAGTTAATGCTCTTCCCTTCTAGGATAAGTTGCGAAATAGAGATCAACTTATAAACTTGATTACAATAACTTGATTTTAAAACCAGAGAATTAATTCTTCCAGGTCAAAAGGGATTAGTTTGTGAATTAGATCTGAGGCCAAAATGAAGACCTTTGTTTATTCTATCCTCCCCTCTAAAATCTAAATCTGTATTCTGCTCAAGAGATGCTCAGATATATTTCATTCTATGAATATATCTACTGTCTCATGACTGTTGAGCTCATTCAGTATCATAGTGATCCTATAGGACAAAGAAGTGTCTATAGGTTTCCAAGGTTATAATCTTTATAGAACCAGACTACCCATCTTTTTCTTGCACAGCAGCTGCTGGTTTCTAACAATTGGTATTTTGGTTAGTGGCGGAGTGCTTTAAACATACCTCCACCAAGGCTCCTATACATTCTTGTCTTAGCCTACATTCTCTAGAGAAGAAAAACAGGCACGGTGTGTAAATACACACACACACACACACACACACACACACACACACACACACACTGAGTACGTGTGTGTGTGTGTGTGTGTATATATATATATATGGAGATTTATATCAAAGAAATAGCTCACACCGCTGCAGAAGCTTTAATACCCCAAGTCCCTGGGTGAGTATAGATGCTTCTTCTGATCCCCGTAGCCACAGGATCTGGTAACCCCAAGTAGATGCTTCTTCTGATCCCCGTAGCCACAGGATCTGGTAACCCCAAGACTGGCAAGTCAGGGAGCTGGGCTCTTGCTAACAGGAGGTAAAAATCTTCCAATCCCAAGACAAGCAGGCAAGACTGCAAGTTAAGTTCTAGCTGAAGTCCAAAGAACTACAGGACAGATGAACTAGAACCAGCGGCAGCATCTAAACAGCAAAACACCCTGAGCTGCCAGAAAGTTCTCCCACACTTGATGCAGGCTACATGCCCAGAGAAATCCCACATCAGTTGATAGGCTGCTCACAGCAAATCTCATCATGAGGTTGATCGTATACAAATATCACAGGGAAGTTAGAAAAATATATGACTGTCAAAACACTGAGAATTATGGCCCAGCCAATTTGACACAGAATCTTAAATGTCAGAGTCCACCCCTCATCAACTTGGCACATCAACTTGTACACATTTCTTTAAATCATACATTATCTCTTAATAAAGATGAAGTCATACTTTCTCATAACAAGACACAACAAACACACATATAACTGAAAAAGCACTGACCTAGATTACATTTTATATTAAGTGGAGGAAAAAAAAAACATATTTCATATACACATGTAAAGCAGAAATACCTATAACAAGTACAATCCTCATCTCTGAAACTGATCAAGTGGCAGTAACTTGTATTTTGAACTACCTTCTTCCACTACCTATATTCCCTTTGATTTTATCAAGCATCTCAGCTTTGATTTCGGCCTAATGTGGTGATCCAAAATGTCATTCCTGAAGGGCCTAAGCCATTAGTTGTCATATGTGATATATGGGATTGGGTTGCTGTAGTTTTCCATTGACTTTAATCACAGGTGTGGTAGTACTAAAAGATGCCCTAAGGGATCTTCTGTATTCCAGACATACTCTTCTTTACCTCCATTGTGTAATATCAATCCATTTTCCTCTTGGCAATCAAGATCAATCACACCAGCTTGTATGATAACCACCTTCTATGTCTGTTGATCCACGGGCATATGGAGCCCAAAGCATCACGATGACACTCAAAGCTTCCAGTCCAAGGAATCAGTGATGTGTCTCCAGGCAGGAACACTCCTCTCTTTGGAGCTAAGACCTTTAAACCTGCAGAAAATAAGGTCACAGGGCAAGAAAGCCAAAATGTTGTGATTGGGCCCCTAGCAGTAATAGTAAGTGGTGGCAATCCCTTGATTCCTGCACTGATGAATCCTGGCTAAATGAGAGACAGCACCATATACTGGACACTGGTTTAGATTATTTACAGTCTCCTCAAGAATATTGTCCCAACCTCTTAAGGTACTGATACCTATATGACCTGTAATTACGTTTTTAGAAGACCATTTCATCTTTCTATTAAGCCAGCTTTTTCAGGATGATGAGAAATGTGGTAAGACCAGTGAATTCCACGAGAATTGGCCCACTGCTGCACTTCATTTGGCTTGAAGTGTGTCTCTTAATCTGAATCAATGCTGTGCGGGATACTGTGACAGTGGATGAGACATTCTTTAAGTTCATGGGTGGCTGTTTTGGCAGAAACATTGCCTGAAGGCCAGAGAAATCCATATCCAGAGTGAATGTGTATTTCATTCAGAACAAAACACTTTCAACAACGGCAGAGGCCTTATGTAATAAACTTGCTACCAGATTGCTGCTTGATCACCAAAAGGTGTGCTGCTGTATTGAGGATTCAATGTTGGTCCCTGATACTGGAAGACTGGGATCTCAGCAGTGGCTGTAGTCCAGCTGGCCCTGGTGAAAGTAAGTCCAAGTTGCTGGCCCATGCATAACCTCAAATTTTTCTACCATGGGTACTTTATTCATAAGCCCATTGAACAATGGCAGGAGTAGCTAGGAAAGGATGATGAGTGGTTTCTACAATATGCTTCATCCTCTCCACTTAATTGTTGAAATCTCCCTCTGCTGAGGTCACCTTTTGGTGAGCAATCACATGACAACACACAAATATCTTTATTTCTTTGGCTGCTTCACACATATCCACGCACATACTTCTTCCCCATAAATGCTTGTCCAATTTTCTAACCACATTCCTTCCAAGTCCCTGACCATCCAGCCAAACCATTGGTCACAGCCCATTAACCAGTATACAGTTTCATTTCTGGCAATTTCTCCTTCCAAGCAAAGTAACTAAGCAGATGCACTGCTTGGTTTTCTGCTTACTGAGAGGATTTCCCATCACCACTGTCCTTCAGGGAAGTCACAGAAAGGGGACATAGTGCTGTCACTCTGCCCTTTGAATTGGTGCTTTCATATTGCCCACAACCATCTGTAAATCAGGCACAAGTTTTCTTTTTTTTTTCCATTGTGTTTTGGTGAAAGTTTACAATTTCAGTTGACAGTCAATTTCTCATACAAAAACTTACACACACTTTGCAATGTGAACTTCGCTACTCTTCCCACACTGTGACAGCACACTCTCCTTGTCCAATCAATAATTTTCATGTCAACTTGACCAGCTTCTATACTTGTCTTGACATTCTCTCTTGCCTCCCAGCAGGAGTTGTTCAGCTAGTTTCCCATATGTGGCCAAGCCAAAAAGCACACTCCTCACCAATATCATTTTATGTCTTATACATCAGTTCAATCTTTGTCTGAAGAATTGGCTTCCAGAATGATTTCAGTTCTGGGTTAACAGAAAAATTTAGGGCTGTGTCTTCTGGGGATCCTCCCATCAGTCAGTCCATCAAGTCTGGTCTTTTTACTAGATTTTGAGTCCTGTATCCCACATTTTTTCTGCTCCATCAGGGACTCTTTTGAGTTCCCTATGAAAGGTGGTCTTCAGTATTGGCCAGGCACTATCTAGTTCCGGTCTCATATTGATGTAGTCTGTTGCATGCTGCCCTTTCTGTCTCTTGAGTTCACATTTTCCTCTTTTGGCTATGCTCTTCTTTCTCCTTTACTCCAGGTGAGTTAAGGCTGCTTGCTACCTTTTAAGACCCCAGACACCACCCACAAAAAGGGATGTAGAACATTTGCTTAAAAAAACTTTGTTATACCAATTGACCTAAATGTCCCCTGAATCCATGGTCTCTATACACCTAGCCCTGTTACTCTGTTCCTGAAAGTGTTGGGTTTTATTTAAAATACTTCCTAGCTTTGTCTTTAGTCCATTTGTGCTGACTTCTCCTGTGTGGTGTATTGACCCTCCCATTCACCTAAACTAGTTCTTGTCCATTATCTGATGAGTGAATACCCCTCTCACTCTCACCCTTCCTAGTAATCATCGAAGAATGTGTCTTCTGTGTTTGAACAAATTCTTGAGTCCTTAGACTAGTAGTCTCATATAGTATTTGTCTTTGCAGTTGACTAATTTTGCTCAGCATAACATGCTCGAGATTCTTTCATTGCATGAGATGTTTCCCAAATTCATCTATGTTCTTTAATCATTATATAGTATTCTATTCTGTAAATATACCATAGTCTGTTTATCCATTCTTCTGTCGAAGGGCATCTAGGTTGATTCCATCCTTTTGTTATTGTCAACAGTGCTGTGATGAACACTGTTGTGCTATATCTGTTTTATGGCAGCTCTTATTTCTCTAGGATACAGTGCAAGAAGTGGGATTACTGCACCTATGGTATTTCTATTTCTAGCTTTTTAAGGAAGTGACAGATCAATTTTCAAAGTAGTTGTGCTATTTTACATTCCCACCAGCAGTATTTACTTTTAAAGAGGTGTTCTAGTAGCTCCGCAGTATCTCTAACATTTATTATTTTGTTTTTTGTTTTTTGTTTTTTTTGGATTAATGGGTGAGGTGGTTATCTCATTGTAATTTTAGTCTGCATTTCTCCGATGGCTAATGATGGAGAGCATTCATCACATATCCATTAGCCATCTGAATGTCTTTGGAGAAGTGTTTTTTAATTAGATTGTTTGTCATTTTGTTGTTGAGGTTTTGTTGTATCTTGTAGTTTACAGAGATTAGATGCTGATCAGATTTGTCATAGCCAGATTTTTTTCCCAGTCTGTGGGTTGCCCTTTTTCCTGTTTTGGTGAAGTCTTTGGATGAACATAAATGTTTGATCTTAAGGAGTTCCCAGTTTTCTCTTCTGGTGTTTGTGCATTTTGTAATTTGTTTATGCCTTGTATTAAGGGTCCCACTTTTGTCCATATTTTTTCTTACAAGATCTTTATATTTTAGGTGTAATACTTAAGTCTTTGATTCATTTTGAATTTTTGTTTTTTTAAGGTGTGAGATATGGGTCATTTGATTTTATGGCGATGGATATTCAGTTTTGCCAACACCATTTGTTAAAGAAACTGACTTTTCCCCAGTTTATGGAGGTTGGGCATCAGCTGTACTTTGGAGGATAATTCTATGTCCAGATTCTCAATTTTGTTGCATTAGTCTATGTGTCTGTTGTGGTACCAGTACCAAGCTACTTTGACTTCCCACAGCAGTGTAACAGTTTTTGAAGTCAGGTAGTATGAGTCCTCCTGCTTTGTTCTTGTTTGTCAATATTGTTTTACTTATCCAGGGCTTCTTCCCTTCCCATAAGAAATTGATTTGTTTCTCCATCTTGTAAAAAGTTCTATTGAAATTTGTATTCAGACTACATTGTTTCTCTAGATCACTCTGGGTAGAATAGACATTTTATAGTGTTGAGTCATCCTATCTATGGACAAGGTAGATTTCTCCACTTATGTAGGTTTCTTTCAGCAGTGTTTTGTAGTTTTCTTTGTATAGGTCTTTTACAATCCTGGTTAGATTTATTTCTAAGATTATAACTTCTTGGCGGCTATTGTAAATGGTGTTGATTGGTTATTCCCTCTTTGACATTTCCTTTGTTGGTGTAGAGGAATCCAGCTGATTTTTGTATATTTATCTTGTATCCTGATCTTTTGCTGAGCTAATCTATTAGTTCCAGAAGTTTTGGGGGTGGGGAGGGGATTCTTTAGGGTTTTCAGTGTATAGGGTAGTATCATCTGTAAATAGAGGTAATTTTTACTATTTCCTTTCTCAGCTTAATGTATTTCGATATCCTTTATTTTTCTACCCTGATTGCTCTGACTAAAACTTCCAGCACAATGTAGAACAGAAGTGTGACAATGAGCACCCCTGTCTGGTTCCTGTTCTCAAGGAGAATGCTTTCAGACTCTCTCCATTGAGGATTATGTTGGCTGCTGGCTTCTCATAGATTCCCCCTATTATCTTAAGGAATTTCTACTTCTGTTTGAGAGTTTTTAACATGAATGAATGTTGGACTTTGTCAAAGGCTTTTTCTGCATCAGCTGATAAAATCAAGTGGTTTTTTTCTTTTTGTTTTACTTATGTATTGGATTACAATGATTGTTTTGTTGATTTGAACCCTCCCTGCATCCCTGGTGCAAATCTCACTTGGTTGTGGTGAATTATTCTTTTGATATGTTGCTGAATTCTATTGGCTAGAATTTTGTTGAGGATTTTTTGTATATAATTTCATGAGAGATATTCGTCTGTAATTTTCCTTTTTTGTGATGTTTTTACTGTCTTGATATAAGGGTTATACTTGTTTCATAGAATGAGTTTGGGATTATTACACTCTTTCCTGTAGTCTGAAATACACTGAAATAACAATGGTATTAATTCTTCTCTGTAAGTTTGGTAGAATTCTCCAGTGAAGCCATCAGGGCCAGAGCTTTTTTGTTGGGATTTTTTAAAATTTGTTTTTCAATTTCTTCTTTTGTGATTGGTTTATTTAGTAGTTCTACCTCTGTTTGTGTTAGTTTAGGTAGGCAGTATGTCTCTAAAAATTCATCTATTTCCTCTAGGTTTCCAAATTTGTTAGAGGAAAATTTTTCATAGTATTCTATTATATATATATTTTTTAATCTTAGTTGGGTCTGTTGTGATATTGCCCATCTCATTTCTTATTCCCATTGTTTCCTCTCCTGTTTTTGTCAGTTTGGCCAGCAGTTTATCAATATTTCATCTTTTCTAAGAACTAGATCTATGTTTTGTTAACTCTTTCAATCTTTTTTTAATTCTCTAATTCATTTAGTTATACTCTAATTTTTAGTATTTGCTTTCTTCTGTTGCCCAAGGGATTCCTTACTGTTCTTTTTCTAGTTGTTTGTATTGAAGGGTTAATGCTTCGGTTTGGGCCCTTTCTTCTTTTTGAATATGTTCATTTATTAAGACAAATTGACATCTGAGCACTGCTTTTGCTGTGTTCTGGTAACATGTGATTTAATTCTCATTAATTTCTGTGAATATCTTTATTCTGTCCTTGATTTGTTTTATAACCTAGTAGTTTTAGAGCAAGATGTTGTGCAATTTCCATGTGTTTCAATTTTTTTGGGGGGGGGGCGTCTTTTCTTTTTCTGCTTCTGATTTCAATTTTTATAATTTTGTGGTCTGAAAAGATCCTTTGCCATGTTTCCATGCTTTGAATTTGTAAAGACACTCTTTGTGCCTGTTTTGTTCCATATGCACCGAAAAGAAGGTATTCCTGTCTACTGTTGCATGGAATATTCTGTGTATGTCAATTCTATGAGGTCAAGTTGTTTGATTGTGGCCTTTAAATCTCTCATGTCTTTATTGAGCTTCTATCTGGAAGTTCTGTCCATCATTGAATGTGGTATGTTGAAGTCTCTTACTGTTACTGTGGAGCTATTTCATTTTTCAATGCTTTTAGAGATAGTTTGATGTACTCAGAGGCCCTGTCATTAGGAGGATAAATATTTAATAGGGTTATGCCCTTTTGATGGATTGAACCACTAATCTGGAAATAGTGTCTTTCCTTGTCCACTGTTGTGGATTTTAAACACTATTTTATCTGGTATTAGTATTACTACTCGTGATCTTGTTTGAACGTTGTTTGTTTGGTGTATATTTTTCCATCTTTTGAGATTCACTTTGTATATATCATCAAGTCTAAGGTGTGGCTTTTATAGGTAGCATATAGACAGATTTTTTTTTTTAATCCATTCTGCTACTCTTTCTCTCTTTAGCGGTTCATTTAGTTCATTTGCATTCAGGGTAATAATTGATGCCAAACCAAGTGCCGTCGAGTCGGATCCGACTCTTATGAATTTAGTGCTGTCATTTTGGTGCCCTTTTTTGTGTATTGGAGACAGTTTCTTTATTACACTTAATTTTCTGTGCTGAGTTGTTTTTCTTTATGAATATTTTTTCATCTTTTTTATTGTTGTTGATTGTATATTTGCTGAGACTTCTTGGTTTTGCTTCTTATTTAGATGTGTAGGATTGTTAATGTCCTTTGTGATTACCTTAATGTTTACCCCTCTTATTCTAAATTTAAACCAGTCTTTATTTTCTTTGTATTGCCTTGACAACCTCTTTCTATGGAAGATGTATGACTACATTATTTATTCCCTTTTTGATATAGTTTTGTCATGTTTTACATACTAATATCTGTTTCTCTATTTGTAGTGTTTGTGCTTTTATTTATTTATTTTATTTCTCTACCTGGCTTGATATCTGGATACTCTGTTCTGTATTGTAGCCATTTAATTTTCATCTGATATCACTGCTTTTCTAATCAAAGAATTTCCTTCAGTATTCCTTGTAATTCTGGCTTGTTTTTTTCTTGGTTTTTGCAAATTCTTTAAACTTCTGCTTACCAGGGAATGTCCTAATTCTACCATCATACTTGAGAATTTTGCAAAATATATAATTCTTGGCTAGCTGTTTTTGTTTGTTTGTTTGTTTTTCTTTCCTTCAAGTCTTTGTATATGTCATCCCATTGCCTTCTTGCCTGCTTGGCTTCTGCTGAGTAGTCCAAGTTTAGTCTTATTGACTCTCCTTGGTAGGTTATTTTTCATTTAACTGTAGCTTCTTTTAAAAGCACCACCTTATCTTTGGTTTTGGTAAGTTTGATCCCAGAATGTATGTGTCACCATCTTAGCCCCCACCCCTGAATATGCTCGGTGTCTTTGTTTTAGGGTCTACCTTCTGTGGAGTCCAATGAGCATCTTGGAAAGATATATTCCCACCTTTAATGATATCAAGGAAATTTTCTGTCAATAAATTGTCAACCATTCTGTCTTTTTCTGTTATCCTTCCCTGTTCTGGTACTCCAATTATTTGTAAATTGGTCCTCTTGATAGAGTCCCACATAACTCTTACTGTTTCTTCACTTTTAATAATTCTTTGTCTAATTTTTCCTCAAATATGTTGATGTCAGTTGCTTTAATTTGACTGTCACTAATTCAGCATTCCATTGTCTCAATTCTGCTGCTTTGACTTTCTATTGAATTTCTAATTCTTTAGTTTTATTGTTAATCTGCTGGATTTCAGCTCGTTGCTGCTTAAGTATTTCATTACATTCTATCTCATTTTGTCTGATCTCCTTCCTGATTATCTGTTCATATGTCCCCATCCCAAGCTTCATAGATACAATTTCTTCCAAATAAAAGCCCCCCCTTTTAACTTCAGATACCTCTCAAGGACAAAAGTTGGATTGGTGTTGTAATTCAGCCACTCTTACAATAAGACTCAGGGTTTCTTTTTCAGCAATATCAGTTCAGTTACTACAGGAAATAAGACTTTCTTTCAAGGCACAAGTCATTTATGCAGTGCTGGAGCTTTTACTGTTAAGTCCTATGCTCATCTGCTTTGACAACTTTGTTTAGGGAAAGTAGGACCCACTAGTCAGCATCCTCTTACTTCTCATGACAAAACTGTAGAAAGATATACAGTCAATCACCCAGACCCCTCCTTTCATCAATATCTGATCTACTGGTGGTAAGATTCTGTATATTTGAGTTGCCACCTCATGTCATGGATTCACAGTGCCCTCTTCACCACTGGAAGAAGAGTTATCAACATATTTAAAAGTAATCAGACCTGAGAACCAATTTAGAAAATTCATTCTAACAATTTTGTTTCCCTAGAACCATTCTCTGTACAAAATGTCTTAGGCAGGGTTCTCTACAGAAGTAAAACAATGTTAAAGCATATAAAAATATACAGAGAGAGGAATTTATATCAAGGAAAGTGCTCACAAAGTTATAGAGGCTGTAATGTCCCAAGTCCATGGGGCAGAAGAGAAATTTCCCCTAACTCATATAGCTGTGGGGGCCAGTCAACCCAAGGTCAGCAGGTTGTGGAGCTGGACTCTTACTCGTAGGTTGGGAGATAGATTAATCCTAATACCAGTAGGCAAGACTGCAGGAAAGCTGCTAGCTCAATTCCCAAGAACTGGAAGTAGGATGAATAACTAGCTTTAGTATCCGGAGCATGGAAAAGCCTCTGAGACCCACCAGAATGTACGCTTATACTCTGTGCAAGCCACATGCCCAAAGGAAAATCCTTTTTAGCTGACTGGCTACTCACTGCAGATTCCATAATGGGATGATCACATATCAAATTTCAACAGAAAAATGGCCACAATATCAGAGGACTACCGAAACACTGAGAATCATGGCCCAGTGATTTTGACTCACAATCTTATCCCCTACTCTGCTGAATAGTATTTAATATGTAACCTACTTTAAAAACCTGCTTATCATCAAAGCAAAGTCTTCAGTAGAAGGAAGACTGCTCCCTGGCCTGCCTTTGCTTAATCCTTTATTGTGGTGTGATGAATTGCTTTTTTGTGTTTTGTAAATACCACCCAAGCGACTGGATGGTACTGAGCAAATAAGATAATTGTGGCCTACTGGATGGATTACACAGTTTGGCCTTAAAAGAGAGCCATGTCCAGATCAAAGCAAAGATCTCGCTACCCCAAGGAAGAACAGACAGGAATCAACACATTTTTGGACCTGATATTTCTGCAGTGGGAGGCTCATGGAACCAAGAGACTCAGAGAAACAGAGAGCTGTAACACTGAAGGCAGAAATAAGCTGTGGCAGAGACCCAGCAGCAGAGTACAGTGGCATCCTAGCCTACTAGGAAATCCGAGTGCCTTTACACAGAGGTCAAAGACTAGAGAGGTGTGCCCACTAGCATGGCTGGGAAGAGGCTATCCTGATCAGAGAACTGTGTGCTCAGAATTTCTGAGCCTAAACTGTAAATGTTACTTCCTAATAGACACCATGATCATGAGTGTTGTGAGTTCTGAGTGGCCATTGCAATAAATTATTGAACCCATCTGAGAAGTTGACAGTGCCATGGTAGGAACAGTTATTGCCAGAACTGGTAAAGATGACTGAGAGAAGGCATGTCTGAATTCTGCCTCATATGAATTGTCTTTGGCCTGTTGATCTTGAATCTTCCTCTGCTTTGTGAAGTTAGAGAAGGTAAGACACCACCCTGTGTCATTTATACATGTACCTTATTTATTCCATGAGAACAAGAAACTGACAACTCAGATTCTTCTGAAGAATTGTGAAACAAACTGGAAAAAATGGATAGGCATAAGCACTAACCACGTGGCAAAATGAATATCATTCTCTTAGCCAGCCAAGTGTCATTCTCTTAGGAATCATGTAATGCCCTCCTTTCTCCCTCAAGAAAGAGAAAATCAAGGGTGTGGAAATAGATTCTCTCTTTAACATGTGAAATGTTCTAACAGCTGTTCTAATTAGATAAGGAAAGCAGACCAGAGATTGTCTTATGGAGGCAGCCTAACTCAAAGTGCCCCTCTCCTGTCATTACCAGGACCTCATTCTTAGTCTGTGTTTCTTATTACAGCACCTTTTCTGCTGCTGTGAAAACTCTTCAGAGATAGCAACAGACCACACCAGGTGATGACTCTGGTATACCACATGGGGGACATCTTGCTTCTCGACGCTTGGACTGTGGAAAGAAATGTCAGAGAATAGGAGTCTCAAGGTCCTTGGGGTAAGTCAGGTACAGATCTGGGGAAGGACCAATAATGATGTAAAGTCAAAACCAATCAGAATTAATGACAAATAGTCTCTTTTACAAGCCTCATAGCAGATCAACTGATCTTCAGAACAGCAATATTTCATGTTCAGGCCCTACCACTTGAAAAAATAATTACAGAACATTCTATGACATCACTCTTTTCATCCGTGTTGGTTATCCGTGATAAATACATTTAACTTCCCCATGGAAGAGCAGCAAAGGAAAAGGTCATGTGTGGACTAGATGGCATCCCCTCCGCAGGCCTTCCTGATACCTGATGGCTGCCTAATGTTTCTATCTCTCTGTGGGTCATTTTGTCAGCTAGTTTCTCTCTGGGGATGATGAAAACTCTTATATCCTCCAAGTATTTCCACTTTGGAGTATTGGTGGATTTCCATGACAGAAATAAATGGTGTGAAAAAATACAAGTTAGTGCTAGCGGAAGGAAAGTGAATATAAAATTTTATTTGTAGCTCTTTTTTTAAAGTAGTGGAACAAAGTCATGTGGACACTTAGAATCTTTTATAATGATGTGAAATAATTGCTCTCAAAAATCCCTAACTTTTTACCCCTGTCCTCGTAGTAATGGTCTCAGATCACAGATCCCAATAAACATGTCATATTTGTTGTTTTCTTCTTGTCCCCTGTATGGACTGTCCCTCCTTCAGGTCATTTATCCTTGCTAGAAGTAATTTTTTCTAATTTCTGTGTCTCCTGTCTGGGCATGTGAACAAAGGAGAACAACAGCTGCCATAGGAGTACTTACGGCATCTCGAAATGCCATCATGGGTATCAGTACAGAGTCTCTGAGCAAGTTCTGGCACACTTTTTTTTTTTTAACTTTGAAATTCCTGGGGTAAAGATACCTCAAGAGATAATTTTGGTAAGTGACTGTATGCACAGCTACTTACATGGAAAAAATCGACAAGACACTATTAAGAAACACATCTGACTAAAGCAAATGATTGAGAAGGAAAGTAACTCAGTCATTGGTGAAAAGTTGTCTCAGGCACCATTTCTGTGGTAGATAATTGGTTTTTACTTTTATCATCATTTCTAGGTTTTCCAGATCCTGATGGCCTTGATGAAACTAAGCGTGGGGCTAATAATGTTATATGTCTGGTTTCTATCTGATGAACTAGTACCCTTTTCAGTATACATAGGATACCCAATATGGGCATCAGTATTGGTGAGTAGAATTTCTTCAGAAATGACTAGTCACTGTCCTAATAATACTTATAATTCTGCAACCTTGACAATATCTAAACTCCCTCTCACTCAATTTTTTCATATCTAATGTGGAAATAATAATATGAAAGGCATAGGAAATAGGAAACTAGGCTAATTAAATCTTTTATACATATCAGTTATAATATTTTACAGCAACATGTAACCAAAGCCCAAACCAGAACGGGTTAGATATTGAAAGCACTGATTATTTCAAAAGGAGGTCAGTGGCAGATCGTTTCCATGTTGACCTTCGATGGGTGATGCAGGGTATTATCAAGGACACCAAGTAGACTGTACCAGACTTGTTGACTTAGCTCAGTGTTCAGAAATATTTTACATACATATTTCCAAACCAACTTTGAGAAATGGTGGTAGACCTGTCATTACTGGTTTACACTCAAGATTTACCACTGTGACTGGGGTGGGCTCATTCTACGCTAAAGTTCATGGGGCATTAAGTAAAATTATGATTTTGTTAGTAGGGTAAAAAATAGAAGGTGATTATCATGCCTACAATTTATAGTGTCTGGTCCAATGCCTATCAGGTGTTAATAAATGGTTTAGGCTAGTAAGTGGAACTATTAAATCAATAGTTTCATAAGTTTAACAGCAATAACTAAAATTAATATTAAATTAAAAACATAATTAAAATTTAAGAAAATTAAGTACTCCACCAATAAACACAAAACAAAACTCCCTGAATGTTGACTCTATAAATGAGAATAAAACACCAAGTGTCAAACACTAACAATAGGAGACAAGTTTACAACACTATTTATGTTAAAATCAGGGAACTTATTCAGACATGAAGGCTCTTTGTTCCATTTAATTACCTCTACAAAGTTGAGAAGATATTCAAGGTCTGAAGTATAACAAATAAAGTAATATGTCTGGGAGCCAAGCCAAGTGCTGTCGAATTGGATCCTACTCATGGCGACCCTAGGAGTGCTTCCTATATCTAATAATATTGATGCCAATAATACCAATAATACCAACAACAACAAAAAAAAGCCCACCGTGTTCGAGTTGGTTCTGACTCAAAACAGCCTGATAGGACAGGCCAAAAGAATTTCCAAGAAGCAGCTGGTGACTCAAATTGCCAACTTTTACTCAGGGCCTAACACGTAACCATTTTGTAACCAGGGCTCCAACACCACTAATTGCTGTCATAAACACTTATTATGATCCAGGTCCACCACCGCCTATCACTTTATCACACCATGGTGGCTTACATGTTGCTGAAATGCTAGAAGTTATGCTGCTATTATTTCAAATACAAACAAGGTCACCCATGGTGGATAGGTTTCAGCTGAGCTTTCAGACTAAAGTAGACTTGCAAGAAGTCTACTTATAAAAACAAACAAAAAACTGGCCAGTGAAATCCTTATGAAGCAGAATAATTTTTCTGATATAGTGCTAAAAGAGAAACCACTCATGTTGGAAGGCACTTAACATATGACGGGAGAAAAGATGCGTCCTCAAAGTAGAGTCAGCTTTAATGACACAGATGGAGTCAAGGTTTGGGGACCTTCATTGACTGATGCAGTGTGATGCAAAAATGGAAAAAAACAGCTACAAACGTTTATTAATAATTAGGATATACAAAGTGGAAATCTAGGAAAATTAAAAGTTGTCAAAAATGAAACAGCATAAAGATTGATACCCTAGGCTTTAGCAGGCTGAAATGGACAAGTATTTGCCATTGTGAAATCAGGAAATAATATAGAATAGTATGTCAGGAATTATGAATTCAGGAGGAATACTAGGTAACTCATCAATAGGAACATTTCAAGATCTATTCTGAAGTACTAAGCTGTCAGTAACAGTGTAATCAGTTAAAATAACCATTTTTCAAAGTAACTCAGCAAACACATTGCAGTGATAATTATGAATGGAATGGGAATGTTGCAACCTAAGTTGGAGGATCATCAGTTGGAAAATACAGCCTTAGTGATAGAAATGACTGTGACGGTCACACGATAGAATTTTGCAAGCCAAAAAAAAAAAAAAAAACTGTTGAGAGTAGAAATACCTCAGAGGATTTCCATGGAGTGGCTGCTAGATTCAACATGATGATCTTTCGGTTAGCATCTATAGCTCTTGACTACTGCACCATCAGGGTCCTATAACCTATTAACTGGAAATACTTTTCTTCAGCAATATAAATAGCAACTACGTAGGTGGACTTCATCAGATGGATTGAAGAGAAATCAAATCAGCTACATCTGTGGAAAGAGATGAAGGAGTAGCTCATCATCATCAGTCAGAGCAAATCCATGGGCCAAGTGTGGAGTAGATCATCAATTACTCGTATGCAAGTTCAAATTTAAACTGAAGAAAACTATAAAAAGTTCATGAATTTAGAGACTATATCAAGAACAGACTTGAGGTGTTAAGCAGCAATGACTAAAGACAAGATGAGTTGTGGAATGACATCTAGGGCACCATAGGTGAAGAAAGCAAGAGGTCACCAAAAAAAAAAAAAAGGAAAGGAAGAAAAGACCAAGATGGTTGACATAAAAGACTCTAAAACTTGTTCTTCAACATTGAATAGCTAAAACAAATGGAAGAAACAGTGAAATAAAAGAGTTGAACAGAAGATTTCAAAGGGCAACTAGAGAAGACAAAGTAAAGTATTTTAATAACATATATAAAGAACTGGCTCGACGGCACTTGGCTTGGCATAAAGAACTGGAGATTCTGAAACTGAAAACACTGAAAAAAAATATGCCTCAAGTTGCAACATTGAAAAATTCTACAGGGAAGTACTAAGAGGAAGTGGACAGAATAAGTGGAGTCACTATACCGAAGAGAATTGCCAAGCATTCCAACATTTTAAAAGGTAGTATATGATCACGAACTGATGGTACTGAAGGAAAGTCCAAGATCCCCTGAAAGGAGTATTAAAAATCAAATCTTCAGGAATTGACGGAATAACAACTGAGATATTTCATCAAACCAATGTAACATTGGAAGCCCTTGCTAGTCTACATCAAGAGATTTGGAGGACAGATACCTAAACAAACAAGTGGAAGACATTCATATCTGTGCCTGTGCTAAAGGAAGGTGATCCAATAGATTGCAGAAATTATACTACAACCTCATTAATACCACAACCAAGCAAAGTCATGCTGAAGGTGATTCAAAAGCGATTTCAGCAGTATATGGACAGGGAACAGTCAAAAACTTGAACTAGATTCTGAAGTGATCATGGAATAAGGGATATCGTTGCTGATGTCAGATGGATCTTGGTTCAACATACAGGATGCCAGAAAGGTGTTCACTTTGTGTATCATGTAAAGGTATTGGACCATGTGGTTTGTAACAAATTATAGATAACATTGAGAAGAATGGGAATTCCAGAACACTTTGTTGCATTTATGAGGAATGTGCACATAGGTCAAGAAACAGTCATTCAAGCATAATAAGGGGATAATGTATGGTTTAATATCAGGAAAGTTGTATGTCAGCGTTGCATCATTTCACCACATCTATTTGATCTATAAACTGAGCAAATACTCCAAGAACCTAGACAATAACAATAACACCACATTGCTATTGGAGGAAGACTCATTAACAACTTGTGTTATACAGATGACACAACATTGCTTGCTCAAAGCAAATAGCACTTGAGGCACTTTCTGATGAAGATGGATGACCAGAGCCTTCATTATGGATTATAACTCAACACACAGAAAACAAAAATTTTCACAACCTGACCAATAAATAACATCATGATAGATGGAAAAAAGATAGAAGCTGTCAAAGATTTCATTCTACTAGGATCCACAACCGACACTCATGAAATCAGAAGTCAAGGAATCAAAAGGCACGTTGCATTGCCCAAATTTGCTGTAAAAGACCTCTGAAAATTCTAAAAAGCAAATATGTCACCTTAAAGACTGAGGTGCATCTGTTCAAGCCATTGTGTTTTCAGTGCCTTTATATGTATTTGAAAGCTGGACAGTGAACAAGGAAGAGGGACGGACAACTGGCTTCTTTGAACAGCAGCGCTGGGGAAGAGTAACGAATATACCATAGAACGCCAAAAGAATGAACAAATCTGTCTCGCAAGAAGTACAACCAGAATACCCCTTAAAAGCAAGAATGGAGAAAATTTGTCTCACATCCTTTGAACATGATAACAGGAGGGATCTGTCCCTGGAGAAGTACATCATGCTTGGTAGATAGGGCAGAGGGTCATCAGGAAAACAGGAAGAACCTCATCAGAACGGGTTGACATAGTGTCTGCAGCAATGGCTTCAAGCATAACAATGGTTGTCAAGGACAGCACAGGACCAGGCAGTGCTTAATTCTTTTCTACACAAGGTCACTGTGAGTCAGAAATCACTCAAAGTCACCTAACAACAATAAATGTCTTGATATTAGACATTTATTAAAGCAAATCATCATGCTCCTTTGTTAGACTGGTCATTTTTTTTTTTTTTTTGTCCTAAAGTATAATTTTTTCCGACTTTCAAAATCAAAGTATCAGAGTAAACCTCAAAACTCAGATAGTTGAATAGTCTAAGGTAGGGAGATTTTTAACTTGATTCTAACAATTTTTGCCAAATGGAAAATAATTAAAAAATTGTTGCAGTCGGATAAAGTAGTAAATTCTAATCATTTAATAAGAACTTAAAAGTGTTTCTCTGCTGCTCTTCTACTTACATACTTTCATAGAAATTTTGAAGTGATTAATCTTGGTTTCTTTTTCCTTTTTGTAGTATCTTGTTCAAATATGATAGTAACATCAGTGGTAATTTGTATCAGGAATATGGAAGCTTTCCTTCTATTTCAATACTCTGGAATTGTTTAAATGCCTTTGCTATTAGCTATTGTTTGAAAGTCTTGACAAATTTCCCTATGAATCTCTCTGATATGATTTCTCTATTCTTGCTTGAGGAGGTGGGATTGTTTATGATTTTTTTCATTTCTTCTAAGGTAATTGGTTGATTTAGCATTTCTATCTAGCTTAGGGGTTTTTGTAAATTATAACTTCAAATATTTGCTTAAAATTTTATCTTCATTTTTCTTTTTGTTACTAGTTTATCGTTTCAGGTTCTGTCAAAATTGCAGGAGGAAATAGAGATACAGAATGTCTGGTGAGAAGTATTTCCTTTATTTATTTATTTATTTTCCATACCAAAAGAGAACCAGTTAATGATACCTGATGGTCCCATATTCTGTTTACTTCTAAACAACCATGAGAGATTGTGAGGTTGGTCTTTCAAACTAGCTATTCAGCCAGTTTTAAATTGGTCTTTCAAACTAGCTATTCAGCCAATTGGCCAATAATAGAATTTCTGACACGGGGCTCAATATTTTGGCAAGGTAGTTGTGGAGGGAATCTTGATGAGACACAGAGGATTCCTTATAGGAAATGTGAAATAGAAGCAGTCAAAAGATCCCTGCAACTTGAAGCCCACCTCATAAAAATGGCACTGAGTGTTGGTATGACATAACATTTATTAACTGAATGATTAAAATGTATAATAAAACTGAATCCTAGAGGGACTTTGATAAAAATTACAATAAAATAAAATTCATACTAAGGCTCTTAAAAAAGAACAAGAAATTTTAAAACAAAGCCTCCAGGCTAAGTTGTTTATTTCAGAGCCAATCTGGGCAGAAAGCCCAGATTTCAACAACAGCTTTTCCTGCTAAAAGCCATATTTTAACCTTCTTTGCTAAAATGATAAACACTTAACCTGTGGAGAATATTCCCTATGGCCTTTCCAGACCAGCCTTTCAGACTTCTCGTTGAATTAGACCTGCTTACCAGTGCCTGCTGCTGTGATCACACCCAACCTCTCACTGTCTTGAGCAAACTGAGTTTTTATAAAAGGCCTCCATACAGTTTCCCAAGAGAAAAGCATGCATGACAGGGAGTACCCAGGAGAGGGAAATAACATCCAGAGTGGGGAGAGGCATGAAAGGTGAGCAGCATTTAGAGAAAGATGGTGACACTGTTGTCTTAATAGCTTTGGAAATGTTGTCAGGAGGGATCGGTCCCTGGAGAAAGACATTATGCTTGGTAGAGTGGAGGGTCAGCAAAAAGGAGCAAGACCCTCAGTGAGACAGATTGACATAGTGGCTGTAACAACAGGCTTAAGCATAAAAACAATTGTGGACATGGTGCCAGACTGGGCAGTGTTTTGTTCTGTTATACATAGGGTCACTGTGAGTTGGAACTGACTCAACTACTCAAAGGCACCTAATAAAACAACAAGCCATCATGCACCAGAAGTATGACATGGTGGAGATGGACACAGCATATGTCCAGTTACACTATAAAGGACACTGTAAGCCCCTCTAGTGAAATTCTTAGAGGAGTCATCTGAAGAATACAATTTTGGGTATGACAGAAGATTAAATCTCTAGGAGGTACAAATAGCAGTTTACCACTAGCCTGAAGATGGACATTCAAACCCATCTACTGGTGCCACAGAAGAAGGACCTGGCACTCTTTACAACTCGAAGAGTTGTAAAGATTACAACTAGAAAAACCTTATGACGTCTTCTTCACACCATACAACAGTTTAGCTTAATTAGTAAAAAATGTCTGCCTTGAGTATTATAACTCTTATAAAAATTATCTCTACAGGGTCAAAATGACAACAGCAACTTCACAGATCAGACTGAAACCTTTAGGGGGCAGATAGTTTATGTTATTGGGGGAAAAAACAACTCAGAAAAGGAGGATGAAAATGGTTGCAGGACTGTAAGAATGTAGTCAGTGTCACAGAATTATATACACAGAAAGTGTTCAGTTGGTGTGTGTTTGCTGTGTATATTCTCAACAACAGCAGAAACTCCAATGCAACGGTTCTTTATATATGTATATACAGAGAGACAGAGGGAGAGAAAAGAAGTTGGGAGGTTATTGCTGGACAAAATGACTATGTAGGCAGGCAGTGTGAAGGATTGGTGGTGCTGGACTGTTCAACAGATTCTTATTCCTTTCTAGGTGTCATTTGCCTGTCTGCTGTGTATCCTCAGTGAAACAACAGCCTTCATAGGGATCATACTCTGTGCCGTCAGCATGAATTATTTTTCATCTAATTACCCTCTCTGTGAATATAGTCAAATGCCAGAACATTGTGCCATATACAAGTCCATGTCAATGGTGAGTGCTTCCTCTTTTCATGGAGTGGATACTGGAAGCAGGTCATGGGAACACTGCTCTGGCAAAAGCAACAACCGGCATTCTTTAATAGCTACATCGTGTTTAGTATGTTGAGAAGTAGAACAATCTTTTGTTGAAGAATTAGGGTTACATCCTTCATCTCTCCCTGTTTATTCTTTATATGTGATCAGTCAAATTGAGAACAGAAAGATCATATTTATTGAACATCTACTTTCTAACAGGTATTATATTGAGCCCTTTGCATGATTTTTTTTAATTTCACAATTCTCATGAGCACATATGTTATCAATAAAAAAATGGAACTCAGATGTCAGTCCTTACCTGTCTCCAGAACTTATTGACTGAGCTTCTGATGGGGTTACCTGAATCTCCAAACAAAGTAAAACTGTCTTGTGTATGATCTTACAACAGATGAGTAACCCAGGGTCCCTTCCAACGTCTATAAATATTCTTCCATGACTCATCCTTTCTGTCTCCAACATCTTACTCCTGGCAAGTTTCTAATCTTCATTTTGTGTTTTACAACTTTTCTGTCACATCCTAAAATTTTATTCTACAAATTACCACTATTATGGATTGAATTGTCCCTACAAAAGTTATTGAAGTCCTAACTACTCTAACGGTGAGTAACTCTGTTTTTCTTTGTTGTGTTAATCAAGACATTCCAGATTAGGGTGGGTCTCAAACCAAATCCCTTCTGAGTGATTTGCTCTACAAGAGAAAACAGAGAGCCACACATACAAGAAAGGAGTTCCATGTCAAGATTCTTCTGCAACCCAAGGCCTGCCAAGGAACACCTAGAGCCACCCTTCAGCTACTACTCTAATTTGGGCTTCTAACCTCCAGAATTATGACATAGTGAATCTTCATTCTTTATGATACTTTTTGTTATGGCAGGTCTAGAAAACTAAGGCAAGCACTTATAAATTTGATTAATAATATTGTGTAGGAAGTAAATCTTCTTGAAGTTCTGAAACTTGGAGTGAGTGTGTGCAGGGGGTTGTAGACATTGCAGCACAGGTTCACTAAGTAAAATGTAATATTAAATACTACTTAAAGCTACTTAGACAATCTCAACGCTACTGAGTTTTCTGTAGTCATTGCTCCATAAAAACATCAAACATTCGATCATTCTGCTTAGTTCTTCTCTTCTTTTATATGTTGTTGTTGTTAGGTGCCATAGAGTTGGTTCCAACTCATACCAGTCCTATGCACAACAGAACGAAACACTTCCCCATCCTGCACCATACCCACAATCAGTTTTTTGCTTAAGCCCATTGTAGCAACCACTGTGTCAATCCATCTCATCAAGGGTCGTCCTCTTCTTTGCTGACCCTCTACCAAGCATGATGTCCTTCTCCAGGAACTGATCCTTCCTGACAACATGTCCAAAGTACATAACACCCAGTCTTGCCATCTTTGCTTCCAAGGAGAACTCTGATTGTACTTCTTCCAGAACAGATCTCTCTGTTCTTTTGGTAGTCCATGGTACCTACAGTATTCTTCTCCAGTACCACAGTTCAGAGGTATCAATTCTTCTCCAGTCTTCCTAATTCATTGTGCAGTTTTCACATGCATATCATGTGACTGCAAATACCGTGGCTTGGGTCAGTAGCACCTTAGTCTTCAAGGTGACATCTTTATTTTTCAACACTCCAAAGAGGTCTATTGCAACATATTTGCCCAGCACAATACATCTTTTGGTTTCTTGACTGCTGCTTCCAGGGGCATTGACTACGGAAACAAGTGAAATAAAATCCTTGACAACCTAAGTCCTTTCTCCATTTATCATGATGTTGCTTCCTGGTCCAGTTGTGAAGATTTTTGTTTTCTTGATGTTGAGGTAGAAATTACACTGAAGGCTGTGGTCTTTGATCATCAGTAGGTGTTTCAAATCCTCTTCATTTTCAGCAAGTAAGATTGTGTCATATGCAAAACACAGGTCGTTAATGAGTCTTCCTTCAATCCTGATACATCTTTCTTCTTCATACAGTCCAGTTGCTCAAATTGATTTCTCACATACAGATTGAAAAAGAATGGTGGAAGGCTATGACACTGACTTACACCTTTCCTGGCTTTAAGCCATGCAATGTCCCCTTGTTCTATTTGAATGATTGTCTCTTGATCCATGTAACAGTCCTCATGAACACAATTAAGT
>KN677232.1:261520-289875 GCA_000152225.2 Procavia capensis | reverse complement strand
TAATAATCTTACTATCGCAAAGCAGTTTGACATTTAATATATTGATATATCCCAGGGATTATGTCCTGGACCTCCATTAGGGGGTTAATATTTTCTCCCTAGAAGGACTAGGCTATGAGATCATATAATGCTGCCTACTATATGGATTTCTAGTGTTTGTAAAGACTAATACGACAATGATCTTCATGACCTGTTTCTCATCTTTTTAAATTGCTTTCACATTCTGCTTTCACAACAGCACTGGAAAGTGTGGTCGGGGTAAAAAAACACCATGATTATGTTATCACTGAGAAAGTGAAAACAAATGACTTTCAACAGGCAAAAACTGGCCAACGTTCTAGTTGCAATGCAAACCAGTTTTTCTGTACCCTGTCTAATTCTATCTCTTTTTTGGTCTTGTAATCGGTGATCAGTATTTAGAACTTGTCATCTCAATCCTCGTGTTCCTTTGTTATGATTTTTTGCAGGGTATGGAAGGTCTACTGCTCATTTTGAGTGTGCTGGAGTTCTGCATTCCTCTGTTGCTCTGTGCTATTGATGAACTTTAACCAGCTTCAACTCTGGTAGGGTGAGTATTGGCTTTCCCTTGAAGGCGTCTGTGTTAGTTTGCTCTTATTGTGGAACAAAATGCCACAAACATGGAGACTTAAAGCAGTGTGAATTTGCTATTTCCCCATTTCTATGAGTCAAAAGTTTGGGCACAGCTTAGCTGGGTCTTTTGCTCATGGTCTTATAAGGCTTCAATCAATATGTCAGCTGGGGCTGTGGTTTCATGTCAGGCTGATGATCTCTTCCATGCTCCTGTGGTGAAATTAATTTCCTTTCAGCTGTAGAATTTATGACTACTAAATTTCAGAGGTCAACAAGTAAGCAAAAGTCTCTTTTTCTGTGAAGCTTTTTTGAAGGGCTCACTTGAGTAAGTCAGGTCCACCTAGGAGAACGTCCTTTTGAAAAAAGCAAATTCAGCTGATTAGTAACCTAATCATGGAAGTGGTACTTTGTCACATTCACAGATCCCGTTCACACTCAAAGAAATGGAAATCTTAAAAGTGTTGTTGTTCTAGTCTATTCTAACTTGAGAAATGCCAGGTGTAATCTTCCCTTTTGGTGTTCTATCTTCAGCTCTTTGCACATGTCATTGTAATGCCTTGATTTGTCTTTTCGAGATGGCCTTTTCTTTCTTCCTATTGTTTTAATGATTTTTTGTGTTCTTCATGTTTGATGTCCTTGATATTGTCCACATTTCTTCTGGTCTTCAAGTGTTAGTGTTCAGCGTGTTAAAACTATTCTTGAGATGGTCTCTAAATTCATATGGGACATAGACAAGCTCATGCTTAAGTTTTTGTGGAGTTTTTCTAACTTTCCTTGTTTCTTTTAAATTTTTATTTTTTGCTCTCTTACCCTTCAGCAAAGTTAACATTTATCTATTGTTTATGTTTTTTCACCTCCCTGTCTCCCACGGAATCATCAATTTTTTTTTCTTTTTGTTTGTAAAACTTTTCACGAGTCGAAAAAAAAACTTTTATTGTACTTTAAGTAACAATCCAATTTGTCATACGAAAACTTACACACACATATTGCTATGAAACCTTGCTGTTTTCCCACTCTGTGACAGCACACTTCTCCTTTCTACCTTGTATTTCCTATGTTCATTCAACCAGTTTCTGACCCCCTCTGCCTTCTCATCTCACCTCTGGACAGGAGCTGCCCAGTTAGCCTCTAATATCTACTTAATCCAAGAAGCATGCTCTTTACCAGCATCACTTTACTTACGTCTTCCAGTCTAGTTCAATCTCTGTCTGAAGAGCTGGCTTTGGAAATTGGTTCAGCTCTCTGTTAACGGAGATTCCAGGGGCTGTGTAATCCACCAACCCTCCAGTTTGTCAGGCCATCAAGTCTGGTCTTTTTAATGGAGGCTGAGTTCACACACCCATTTTCTCCAGCTACATCAAGGTCTGTACATTGTATTCCCTCTCAGGGCAGTCATTGATGTTGTCTAGGTAACATCTAGCTTTTCTGGTTTCATTTTGATGTAGTCTTTGGATTATGTGGTCCTTCCTGTCTCTTGGGTTCACGTTTTCCTTACGTCTTCATTGTATTTCTTTCTCCTCTTCTCCAGGTACGTTGGGACCAATTGATGCTACTTAGATGGTGTCTTGCTAACTTTTAAAACCTTACATGCCACTCACCAAAGTAGGATACAGAACATTTTGTTAAAAAACAAAAACTTTGCTATACCAATTGACCTAGATGTCCCGCCTAATTATGGTCCCCAGACCTCTGCCCCTGCTATTCTGACTTTTGAAGTGTTGTGTTATATTTAGGAAACCTCTTAGTTTTTTGATGGATGCAGCTGTAATGACTCCCCTCTGCTGAATGCTGTCACTCCCTTCACTTAACTATTTCCTATCAACTATGTAATCAATGAACACCCCTCTCCACACTTCCCATGCTTGTAACCAACAAAGACTGTTTTCATCTGTGTTTAAACATTTTCTCGATTATTTATAATAGTGGTTTCATACAATATTTGTCATTGTGAACTGACTAATTTTACTCTTCACACTGTCTTCCAGACACCTCCATGTTATGAAATATTTCACAAGACCATCATGGTTCCTTATTATTGCATAATATTTCATTGTTTGAATATATCACAGTTTTTTTTAGCCTTTCATCCATTAATGGGCGTACAGGTTGATTCTAATTATGGAAGAGCTCATTTAAAATACTGCATTGTTTAAAGTCAGAAAAGATGTGTGTCAGGGTTACATCATTTCACCATACCTATTCCATCTGTACATTGGCCAAATAAGCCAGGAAGCTGGACTGGAAGAATGAGGCATCAAGATTGGAGGAAGACTTATTAGCAACCTCTTATGCAGATGATACAACCTTTCTTGCTGAAAGTGAATAGGACTTGAAATACTCATGAAACAAAGATCACAGACTACAGTGTGGGTTATATGTCAACATCAAGAAAGCCAAAATCCTCACAACTGGACCATAAGCAACACCATGATAAACAGTGAAAACATTGAGATTTTCAAGGTTTTCATTTTACTTGGATTCATAATCAACACCCATAGAAGCAGCAGCCAAGAAATCAAATGATGCATTGCACTGGGCAAATCTGCAGCAAAATATCTCTTTAAAGTTTTGTAAAGTACCTTGAAGATTAAGGTGTACCTGATTCAATCCATGGTATTTTCAGTTGCACCACATGCACGTGAAAGCTGGACAATGAATAAGGAAGACAGAAGAAGACCTTTAGCTTGTGGTGCTGGAGAAGAATACTAATTTCCATTTACTGACAAAAGAACAAACAGATCTGTCTTGGAAGAAGTACAACCAGAGTGCTCCTTAGAAACAAGGATTGTGATACTATGTCTCATATACTTTGGACATGTTTCCAGGAGAGATCAATCCTTGGAGAAGGATATCTTTCTTGGTAGAGAGTCAGTGAAAAAGAGGAAGACCCTCAACAGAATGGATTGGTACTACAGCTGTAACAATGGACTCAAATATAACAAGAATTGTGGGCACAGCTTAGGACTGGGCAGTGTTTCATTCTCTTGTATATATGGCTGCTCTGAGTCAGAGTCAACTTGACAGCTTGTAACAGTAACAACAATCACTAAGGCCAAAGATGAAGAAACTGGAGATTTTTTTTAACAAACTTCTGCAGTCCAAAAGTGATCAGACATGTAGTCAGGATGCAGTGATAGTTATTACTGATTGGAACACAAAATTTGAAAACGAAGATGAAGGATCAGTAGTTGGATATGTCTTTGGTGGTAGAGACAATCCTGGAGGTCTTAAGGTACAATTTTGCAAGATCAACGATTTCTTCATTTCAAATATGTTTTTTTCAATGACACAGATGGTGACTATGCACGTGGACCTCACCAGATGAAATACACAGAAATTGAATTGAAATGTATCTGTGGAAGGAAACAATGGAAAAACTCAGTATCATCCATTACATTAAGGCCAGAGGATAGCTGTAGAACAGACCTTCAATTGTTCATGTACCAGCTCAAGTTGAAACTGAAGAAAATTAGGGCAAGTCCAGGAGAAGCAAAATACTACTCTTTAGCATATCCAACCTGAATTTAGATAGAATTTTAGGAGTAGATTGAACATGTTGAACACTAATGACCAAAGACCAGACGAGTTGTGGAATGACATAAAGGAAATAATTTATGGAGAAAGCAAAAAGTCATTAAAAAGACAGGAGAAGAGAAAACAAAAGCCCAAATTGGATGTCAAAAGAGAATTTGAGACTTGCTCTTGAACATCAGGTGGCTAAATCAAACAGAAGAAATGATGAAACAAAAATACTAAAAGGAAGATTTCAAAGGTGAATGTGTAAGGATCTAGAGTTAGAAAATCAAAAGGGAAAAATGTGCTTGTCATTTCTCAAGCTGAAAAACTGAAGTAAATATTCAAGTCTTAGGTTTCAGTATTGAAGAATTTTACACTGAAAATATTAAATGACTCAGGAAACATCCAAAGAAGATGGAAGGAATACAGTCTCTACCAAAAACAGTTAGTCAACATTCACCCCTTTCAAGACTAGCATATAATCAGGGAGTGATGGTACTGAGGGGAGAACTCCAAGCTGCACTGAAGCTATAAACAAGGCTCCAGGAATCGATGGATTATCAACTGACATGTTTCAACAAGTGGAAGCAGCACTACAAGCGCTCACTTGCCTGTGCCAAAAAATTTGGAAGCCAGTTACGTGGCCAGCTGACTAGAAGAGGTCCATATGTATGCTTATTCCAGAGAAATCTGATCCATCTGAATGGGGAAAATTATGCAATGATATCACTAATATCACACGCAAGTAAAATTTTTCTGAAGATCATTCAAAAGTGGTTACAGTGGTACATCAACAGGGAGCAAGGAGAAATTCAAACCAGATTCAGAAGGAAATAGAACCAGGGATGTGTTTGTTGAAGTCAGATGGATCCTGACTGAAAACAGAGAATATCAGAAAGATGCTTGACTCTGTTTTATTGACTACGCAGTCATTCAGCTTTGTGGGTCATAAAAAATTGTGGATAATGTTTGGAAGAATGGGAATTCTAGAAATCTTAATTGTGTTTCTGAGGAATTCTGTTGGTCTTATTTGCTGCAATCACATTGCCTCTTCTGTTCTGTTAAGTGGCCAGTTCTGTGTGAATGATGCCTTGGAACAAAAAGAGTGGAACTCAAACTGTTGATACATTGCTTTTTTTTTTTTTTTTTTTGGATGGAGAGAGGTGTTGGTTTGACTTGGTAGCAATTTTGGCATTTTAATACCTTCATTATTCTTTCCTACTCTGACTTCCATCAAAAAAAAATGCCCATTAGGTTCAACCAACTGGATTAAGGTTAATATAGAAGATGCCCATTGTTACCAATAGCTTCCTCAGTCTTTCCCTCGTGAAACTTTGGCAAATCTCTGTGAGGAAAACATTCCTGTGCTCATTTGAAAAATGAAGAGGTGGAAGCTGAAGCTAGAGAAATAGAGGCATGTCCAGGTTCTCCAACTCTGCCAACATTAAGGTCGGGCTAGACTAAGAGCTGTTCCTTCCTAGTTCTGAGGGTTAGTTGCCACACTGCTCTGCTCCCCACTAAGTGACAATATGATCAGAACCAGCTGCCTGGCAGCAAGATAAGACACAAATGCATGAAGTGGGTCAACTTCTGTCAACGCAAGTGTATTAAGTGGATTATTGACTTAATTATTGTTTCCCTTCACCATTTTCCCTGAAGATCAATGAACAAATTATGTATTGACTTGAGTCAGTTGCTATGATTGGAGTAAGCAACTTCTTCATCTTGATGGTGTCCGTTCTTCATTCTTTCATAGTTAAGGCAGCCTGTGTCTCTGCAGTCATTCCCAACAAGACATGAAAGTTAGTTGCCTTAAGCACCACTGATGTTTTATTTCCTGAATTTCACAGAGTGATGTCTATGACGCTGATTTTCACTGTGCTGGCGTTCTGTCTCACTGTGCTTGCTACTGTGCTTTGGTGAAGAGAGGCCTGCTCTGACTTCCCAGGAGTGAGTATGCTAGCTGGTCTGAGTGAATTTTACCTGATAGCCCTCAGCTTTTGAGCTATGTAGAACTATGTCAACAAGCCTAGCAGAAGGAATCTTTGTTTAAGTCATGATATCTACTTGGGACAGGTTTTGATGATACAATGTCATTGTGCCTGTGTTTAAGTCACTGGAACTTGGATTGTCACCTGTCTAGTCAGAAATACTTTCTGCCACAGCCACAAGTCTCTTTAACAGTCTTTATGTGGTAAACATCATTTGCAAATGTGATTTAGTAAGTATCCCAATGCCAGCCAAGTGCCATCGAGTTGGATCCGACTCATGGCGAGCCCTTATTGGAACAATTTTAAACCCTGAGATGCTAATAGGCTGGTTGCTCAAGCCCACCAGAGTCTCCTCTGGAGATAAGACCTGGCAATCTTGTTCTTAAAAGATTATAACCTAGGTAACCTGGGGCAGTTCTAGTGTGTCCTGTGGGATTGCTATGATTCAGTGTTCATTCAGTAGTACACAACAAGTGTCATATTCTTAGTCATCTAGTGCTGCTACAGCAAAGATACCACAAGCAGATGACTTTATCTCAGAGAAACTCTGTTCTGTCACAATCCAGTAGGCTGCAAGTCCAAAGTCAGGGCTTCAGCTCTGGGGGAAGGCTATCTCTGTTACCTCTGAAGGAAGGTCCTTGTCATCAATTTTCCCCTGGACTGAGAGCTTTCATGCTAATTGAGTCTGAGTCCGAAGGACACTCTGCTCCCACTGCTTCTTTCCTTGTGGTATGAAGTCCCCGTCTCTCTCCTTGCTTCTCTCTTTTACACCTCACCAGATTTCCTCAAGACACAATCCAAGCTTGAAGATTAAGTCCTATCCTCACTAACACAACTGTCTTCTGTCCTCCTTCATTAACATCTTAGAGGCAGGATTTAAAACCTACAGGAGAACTGCACAGTACTGGAATCTCAGCTCAGCAAAATATATTTACAAAATAGATTTTGGGAGGGGGGACACAATCCAACCCATGACAGCTATATACTCCAATTTTTACTCACTGTAATCTTAAACTTCTTTTTTCTCTATAAAAGATATAACAATATCACGTTGAATCTAATCTTATGGGACATACCCCTACACAACCATGGTCTGAGGTAACTGAATTAAATTGTTCTGATTCATCCAAAAGTTTCTTATATAAAAGTGAACACATATTAGACTGAGAAACAGCAATTATTTGAAGAGCTCAGTAATGTACTGTTTAGTCTTGGAGAAACTGAGAGTTCTCTATAAAAATTTAGAGAAAATGGCATCAAAATAAATATGTATATTAAACTGAATCTGAGTAAGGTCTCAAGTGCTAACGTGTTTTTCTTTTCTTCTAGAGTGTGCTTTTCCTGCTTCAACGTGGCGACAGTAAATCCAAGATGCTCTTCAAAAGGATTTTTGACCCTGAATGTAAAGAATTATTGACTTCTTGGATAAAATGGAAAAATGTGCCAGAAAAATTGACCTTTATGATAATATATGAAGTCCAACATTACAATAAAGTTTGAGTTCCCAGTAACGTAGGCTATTTTTCATGTAACAAACGTTAGAAAAAAAAAATCCCTTGTTTTGTTGTCATTGAATACACATGTTCAGTTGGGGGGGGTTCCTCTTGATTTCCCTGAAGCCTGCTTCACCTACGTGTCAGAAATGTAAATTAATGTTTAACAGACCTGCCAAGGAAGAGCACTGTGGTAAGATGTTTAAGCATTCAGCTAGTAACTGAAAACTTTGTGGTTTGAACCCAACCACCAACTCTGTAACCCAACAGGAATGGGTCCTACCTAGTGTGACATCTCAAGTCAAATGAAAGACACCAGACATTTGAGAAAGAGAAAGTGAGCTTTACTGCAAGCTGGTCAAGAAGCTGCTTGGAAACGAAGTCTCAAATCAAGATCTCCAAGGTTGGGGATTTTGAAAAGTAAACATGTCACCTTGAAGACTAAGATGTGCCTGACTCAAGCCATGGTATTTTGAACCACATCACATGCATGAGAAAGCTGGATAATGAATAAGGAAGACAAAAGAAGAACTGATGCCTTTGAATTGTGGTATTAGAGAATTGTATTGAACATACCATGAACTGCCAAAATAACAGATTTGTCCTGGAAGAAGTGCAACCAGAGTGCTCCTCTGAAGCTAAGATAGTAAAACTACATCTTACGTATTTTGGATATTGTCAGGAGGGATCAATCCCTGGAGAAGAACTTCATTCTTGGTAGAGTGAAGAGTCAGCAAAGGAGGAAGATCTTCAGCAAGACAGACTGACACAGTGGCTGCAATGATGAGCTTGAGCATAATAATGATTGTGGGCATGGCACAGGACCAGATGATGCTCTGTTGTGCGTAGGGTTGCCATGAGTCAGAACTGACTTGGCGGCCCCTAACAACAAAAACAATAGCATTTGGGAAAGAGGAGTTATGCATAATTTGTGAAGTTTCAGAGAATATGTGTGTAATTTCAGGAACTAATTCACATGTGTAGGGGTGCAGTGGGGCGCAGTATGACAGATGAGGGGTATGACACATTAAATTTATCTAAGGCCAAGTTTGTGGCTTATTGATCATGTTCAGTTGAAGAGGGCTGCCCAGATAAGTAGTAAAGTGGCCTTTAGCAGAGAAGCAGTGAAAACAATTTTGTGTTATTACACAGAAGTATTTTATCAGGAAATCACAGGCCTGGGGACAGGGAGTAAAGAAGGCGGGGCAGTGGTGATAGGAGGCAGGGTGCAGGGGAACAATTTAACCCTCTCGGTTACATTCCCTTCTCTAGATTGCACAATCTTCATCCTTGAAGACAGATGTTTACTTAGGTGGTGGCCTTGACTTCCAGAAATCGAGTTTGTTGACTGGCGTAAACATGTACATTGTAGGATCTGAAGTTTGTTGAGGGGAAGGCAGTCAAATGTCTGAAGCATGAAGATCTTCAAAGCTGCTAAACAATCTTGAATGAGTCTGGTAAGACAGTTTAAGAGGCAGGGCAGAAACAGACAGAATAGTAAAAGAATTAGTAAAATGACTTAGTAGAATAACGAGGAGCCAGAGCCAGTGGAAAGCAGGAAACAGGGAAGTCATCTACAACCAACAATTAGTTGAAATTTTAGCTGCTATAAAAACAGAAGGAAGAACACAGTGATTGACAAGACAGTAAAGGGAAAGAAAACATTAGGGGTACAATCGTGATGGAGGGTCTATCTCATGGTTGGAGAGGCACAGGTTAGGCAATAGAATTGTTTTTATTTTTTAACAGGTATTTTAAGTCCTGCACATGCTTGTTAAGATTGGTCTTGTTGCAGATGATCTTCTGAAGATGGTGCAGGTTGGAGGCAAGCATGATTCACCCAAGCTTTGATGTTTCCCAGTGGGTCACTAAAAGACAGTGTACAGTCAAGTGCACCAGAGTTTAACGGGCTCCTACTTCCAGGTTTTCAGAAGACCTTGGTTACCAGGCTACAACGGGTTTGCCAAGGTATCAACAGAATGTTTCAGAAGGCTAGAGCATGCCTGTAAATAGAAGATAGAACCCCAAAGATAAGAAATGTTTTCAGAGAGCAAGCTCCCTGATGACAGAAATCTATTAGTTGAAGGTAAGTAATTTTTAAGAAATGTTTTTCCATATATAATTTCAAAATGGGTCATTGTGAGCCTGTTTCTTGGGGCAACTTTTACTAAAAAAGAATGCTAAGGGTAAAGCTTGGGGCCTCGTTATTTTTGTTTCTTGACAAATTTTGGTAATTTGGGTTTTTTGGATGTGATTTGTCTTTTTAACATTTCTGTTTGACTGCTGTTTCCAGGATGAGTGTAGGTTCCAGTTGATCCTTAAAAGTTTAGAGCCTTCTCGTGTAATTTGTGTGGTCAAGGGTATAATTTCCCATCTTTGTAGGTAGGCTGAACCTCAGAATGATTTTACTAAGGAGCTGATTTGTCACTTCTGACATTTTCTCTGTTTTACAAGGGCCATCCATGAAAATCTATTGATGCTGTCTCCATTCATCTGTTTGTCTGAGGTTTCTAAAAGTGTAATTTGGGGATATTCTTAGAAGTCATAGGAAATGGACTGGTGGGACGAGTCCAGTCAGCTGGAGTAGACTTCTTCAATGACTTGGAGGCAGTCAGGAGCCAGCTCACTTGCAAGGCTTGTTGGTAACAGGCTGGCTGGGTTCACGGTAAAACTTACCTTGAGTGTGACCTCTGGATTGTCTAGGAGCTAGGCGAGGTAGCAAGCCATGCGGCCTACTGTGAGACAGAGCCTACCTTTCTGCTCCAGTGTGGGGAATTCTGAATAGACATGAACACAGTTACTGGCTGACCTGAGGCAAATTTCAGCTTCAGCTAAAAGGAGGCAATTCACTGTTAATACCTTAGGATAGGTTGGCCATCCTTGAGGGACAAGTTCTTGATGTTTAGAAGAATATGCTACTGGTCTCTTTCACAGACCCGGTTGTTAAGACCTCTGTTGCAATTCCACCCATTTCATATATTTACAATTCTAAGGGCTTTCTGAGATCTAGAATTCTGAGTGCCTGGGAGCAGGCTAGCTTCTCCTTGATTTTTAAGAAGGCTTGTTGACTTTTGTCCATTCAAAAATATCAGAGTCTTTTCCTTGGGTGGTTTCATGGACAGGCTTTGCTATTAACCTACAGTTGGGAATCTAGTTGTTGTGGTTAGGTGATGTTCAGTGGATTCTGACTCACAGTGACCCTATGCCTATGTGCAAAACTATAAAATGCTCCTGGGTTCTCACAAAATTGTTATGTCTTATCAGGAACTCACAAGTTTAGGGGTGGGGTAATGGGAGGAGAGGGATAAGTTTAACCCTGGTGGTTACATTCCAAGAAGGAAACAGGTTAACCCTGTCAGTTACAACTCCATGAAAGAAAGACTTGGAGATCTGCATTTGTAAAAATTAAAGGGAAGAAAAACCTGCATGGCAGTTCTTCTTTACCACACAGGGTCAGTATGAGTTAGAACTAACTGAATGGTACCCAGTGAGAACAAGTAAGACTGGCCAGACAGTCACAGACATTTCCAACAAACTAGGCAGAATGATTCAGTGCAGAATGACGAAGCAAAGAAGACAGCTTTTTCTTGTACCTCTTAGTTGCCAAAAGGAGTTCACTGATTTATTGTAGTGTTAAGACTTGTTACATGGTAAGCATAAATGGTGAAGCACTTGGCTGCTAACTGAAAGGTTGGTTGTTCAAAGCCACCCTGTGTCTCCATAGGAGAAAGACCTGTCCATCTGTAAATAAAATCCTATGGAGCAATTGTACTCTATGACACCGGGGTTACCATGAATAGGAATCAACTTGACAGCATGAGTTCATTTTTCTGTTTCATTGCATGTGTATTACTCATAAATGTATGGAAACAAGCCCTCTGTTATAAGTCTCAGGGACTATACAAGTAATTTGCTTCCAAATAAAATATTTACACTTTCTCCTCGCTTACCAATGTGGTTATATTCCAAAGAGTAGGAGGTTATGTGAAAACCTTGTTATGTGGGAGTTTATGCAGTTTCCTGTCTTTGTGGCTCATGTAACCCCCACTACCACCATCACTCTTAGGTTTCCCACAACATGTCATTGAATATGTGTGACCCTATGAACCTACTTTCCCTTCCTTACCTTTCTGTCCACTATAGAGCTAGAGATTGAAGGTGGTGGTGGGGGAGGATGGCAGTTGCCCACCACTTCCAGAGCAGCAGGAACCCACCATAGGATGGTCAAGCTCCAAGCCTCCACAAGGACTACTGTTTCTCATCTCTCCACCTTGCTGCTCCCCTGGCCCAGGACAGGGATCTTGGCAGCTGGCAGCTCCCAGGCCTGTGGATGATGAGGCTCATCAGCCTAGACCCAGTAGAGGCTGCAGAGATGCCCTTTTGGAATAAGATGCTTTCACGCACTTTATCCCAGAACCCCACAACCCTAGCTCTTGTCATTTTCTCATGGCATAGCCACTCCTGCCTCCAGAAAATCTAGCCAGTCCTGTGATTGCCATGGGTTGTCTGGCTCCCCTGTCTGCCCCACTGAAATGGACTACCAAACCAGCAGTGGTCACCAAGACTTTATTCCCTCTCACAAACTCTTTCTTCCCTTCTTGGCTAGACTACTCATTAATGTGTGTAATAGTTGTATAGTAGACCTTTGTATTATTTTCATAAATTATAGATGTCATATAATGATACAGTAGATAATCAAGGTGTAGTATATTTTTTAAAAAAGTACTCATTTGGCCATTTTTACCTAAAATATAGCATCTACAATGATAGATAGTAATCTAAATTTTAACTCTCTCTCAACCATAGCAAACATTTGAGCAAAACACACAAGCAAGCAAAACCTAACCAAGAATCCAAACCTATTGCCATTAAGTTGACTATGACTCAGCAACCCTGTAAGACAGAGTAGAACCAAAGCTCCTAAAGAGGGTCACTGTGACTCAGAATTGACTCAACACCATTTTTTTCTTACATATGCTATTAAGAGACAACCAATTCATATTTTTTCCTGATTTCACAATAAGTAACAACTGTGCAATTATAGATCATAACCTGAGGGGCATCCTGTTTTGGAGTGTGTTCCTGCTTTCACAAAGCCTGTCTGGCACTGCCTGTGTCTGGTGGTTTTCTGTGGCTTCGGTCAATGTTAACCACCTGTATCACAAAAGACCAAGTAAGGGATGTACCCTTCTCTGGCTGTGTATCATTTTGAACCCTTTCCTTAATTGATTCTAGTCATCTAGGGGCTTCTTTGTGAAACAGTCCCAAAAACACAGCAGCCAGTTTAGGCTCCAACATGATCACAAAAACATTCCACTCCACTGAGCAATGAGGGTCTCAGGATCTACTTTAGTAAGATTTCATCAGGCAGCTGATTGTAATGGTCTACAAAATGATTCCAAGTTCTTCATCAATTATCGCCTTCCAAAATCTGTTGCCACTGAGTTGATTGCAACTCATGGTGACCCCATAGGGTGGAATAAAGGGCCTCATAGAGTTTCCATCTCAAGGACAGATTTGATGTATTGAACACTAATGAACAAAGACCAGATAAATTGTAGAATGACATTAAGGACATCATCTGTGAAGAAAGCAAGAGGTCATTAAAAAGACAGGAAAGAAAGCAAAGACAAAATTGGGTATCAGAAGAGACTCTGAAACTTGTTCTCAAAAGTCAAACAGCTAAAGAAAAGGAAGGAATGATGAAGAAAAAGAGCTGAACAAAAGATTTCCAAGGGCAACTTGAGAAGACAAAATAAAATATTATAATGACATGTGCAAAAAGCTGGAAATAGCAAACCAAAAGAGAAGAACATGTTCTGTATTTCTCAAGCTGAGAGAACTGAAGAAAAAATTCAAGCCTCAAGTTGCAATAGTGAAGAAGTCTACAGGGAAAATATTAAACAACTCAGGAAGAATTAAAAGAAGATAGAAGAAGTACAGTGAATCATTATACCAGAAAAAAACTGGTTGATATTCAACTATTTCAAGAGACAGCATATGATCAGTAACCAAGGGTACTGAAGGAAGAAGTCCAAGTTGCACTGAAGGCATCAGTGAAAAACATGGCTCCAGGAACTGATGGAATATCAATTGAGATGTTTCAACAAATAAATGCAGTGCTGGAAGTGCTCACTCATCTATGTCAAGAAATACGGAGGACAGCTGTCTGGCCAACCAACTGGAAGAGATCCATATTTATGCCTATTCCCAGGAAAGGTGATTCAGTCAAACATGGAAATTATCAAACAATATCAATAATATCATATTCAAGTAAAATTTTCTCAACATCTTTCAAAAGTGACTGCAATGGTATATTTACAAGGAACTGCTAGAAATTCAAGCTGTATTCAGAAGAGGAGGTGGAACCAAGGATACCATTGCTGATGTCAGATGGATCTTGGCTGAAAGCAGAGAATACCAGAAATATGTTTATTTATGTTTAATTTACTATGCCAAGGCATTTAGCTATGTGAATAATAACTAATTATGGACAACATTGTGGAGAATGAGAATTCCTGAACAATGACTGTGCTCATGAGGAAGCTGTATATGAGTCAAGAAGCAGTTGTATGAACAGAACAAAGGGACTCTGCACTGTTTAAAATCAGGAAAGATGTACATCAGGGTTGTATTCTGTCACCATACCTTTTTAATCTGTATGGTAAGCAAATCAACTGGCGTATGAAGAAGAATGAAGAAGAATGAAGCATCAGGTTTGGAGGAAGATTCACTAACAACTCACGTTACACAGATGCTATAACCTTGTTTGCTGGAACTGAAGAGGTTTTGAAACACTTTGTGATGAAGATTAAAGACTGCAGCCTACAGTATGGATTGAACCTCAACATCAAGAAAACAAAAATCTTCAAAACTGGACCAGCAAGCAACATTATGATAAATGGAGAAAGGACTGAGATTGTCAAGGATTTCATTTTACTTGGTTCCACAATCAACAACCACTGAAGCAGCAGTCATGAAATTAAAAAAAAAAAAAAAAAAAAAGCACTGCATTGGGAACATCTGCTGCAAAGGACCTCTTTAAAGTACTGAAAAGTAAAGACATAACCTTGAAGACTAAGGGGTGCTTGACTCAAGCCAGAGATTTTATCTTATGCCTGTGAAAGACGGACTACCATGGGCTACCAAAGAACAAACAGATCTGTTCTGGTAGAAGTACAACCAGAGCGCTCCTTGAAAGCAGAGATGGTAAGGTTGTGTCTTACATACTTTGGACATGTTGTCAGAAGGGATCAGTCCCTGGAGAAGAATATCATGCCTTGCTAGAGTAGAGGGTCTATGAAAAAGAGGAAGACCGTTGATGAAATGTACTGACACAGTGGCCGCAACAATGGACTTAAACATAAAAACAATTGTGGACATGGTGCAAGACTGACCAGTGTTTCATTCTGCTGTTCATAGGGTTGCTGTGACTTGGAACTGACTCAGTAGCACCAAACAACAATAACATGATTCTCAGTATTATGTGATTGCCTTTCATTTTATGATTTTCTTATGTCTTTGTCAGTTGAGTGTTGTCACCTATCACCGTTTATACATAGGTAAAATCAGCTCCATTGTACATAAACCATAAAAAAATCACTGCCATCAAGTTGATTCCAACTCATAGTGACCCTACAGCTTAGAGTAGAACTGCCCCATAAAGCTTCCAAACATTAATTTATTAATTCTGAAGTGTGGCTTCAACTACCTTTTATCCTACAAGGAAAGGGAAACAAGCAGAGAACTGGGGATATCATACAACCAAGAAAGCCACACCAAGAGCAGAGTATGTCTTTGGACCTGAGATGCCTATGCTGAGATGCTTTCAGACCAAAGAAATGCTGATGCAACACAAAGACCTTTCTCCAGAGCTGACAGAGAGATTGTGTGTTCCCCTGGAGCAGACATCCTAATTTGGATTTCTAGCCTACCAACTTGTCTTTATTAAAGCTCTCCAATCATGATATTTCTGTTAGAGCAGTATCACATGACTAAGAAACTGTGCAAGTATGGTATTGTGGCCTGTCAGGGGCATTGGTCAGTTTTGCCTCAAAATAGAGGCAAATTAAGAACAGAGAAAAGATCTCATTGTTCCAAGGATGAACAACCAGGAACCTACTCATTTTTGGACACGATATCCCTGCCCTGAGAAGCTCGTGGAACCGAGAGAGAGAGAGGGCTGTAACACTGAAGGCAAAGAGAAGCTACATCAAACACCTGGCAGCAGAGAACAGGCAGAAAGAAGACAGTACAGTGACATCTCAGACCATAGGGAAAGCTGAGTGCCTTTAGGCAGAGACCGACGACCAGGCAGAGGGAAGGCTTTCTTAATGAAAGCACTATTTACTGAGTGTTCCTGAGCCCAAATTGTAACTGTTGCTTCCTAATGAACCAATGATCATAAGTATTGTCTATGAGTGCTGTTTGGCCATTACAATCAATTAGTGAACCCAGGAGAGAAGGAGAGAGTGTCACGGTAGGGACAATTGATGTCAGAATTGGTAAAGATGGCTGAGAGAGGAAGTATGTCTGAATTTCAATTCACCTGACTCAGCCTTCGCCTGTTGGTACTGCATCATCTTCCTCTTTGTGAAGTTAGAAGATGTAGAACAACAGCCCCACATCATTTGTACACACATCTTGGTTATTCCTTGAAAGCAGGAAACAACCTTGACTCTTCTGAAGAATTTTGAAGCAAGCTGGAAACGATAGATAGGCACAAACACCAACCCCATGGCAAAATAAGTATCATGCTCTCAGGAATATGCAGTCCTCTCCTTTCTCCCTCTGCATGAAAGAGCAGGTCAGATATGTGGAAATAAATTCTGTTTTGAACATGTTGTGAAAGGTTCTAACAGCTGCTATAACTTAGGAAAGGACTGCAGACCAGAGGTTGTTTTATGGAGGAGTCTGCTTCAAAATGTCCCTCTCCTGTCATTTCCAAGACCTTATTCTGACTTACCTTTTTTTTTTTTTTTTACTGAAGCACCTTTTCTGCTGCCTTGACAACTCTGCAGTGAACCACAACAGACCACATCAAGGGCTGACTCTAGAGTACCCCAGATGGGTGCCTGCTGCTCTACACTCAGAATGTGGAAAGGGATTTCAGAGAAGAAGAATCTCAAAGTCCTTGGGGTAAGTTAGGTGCAGATCTGGGAGAAGGCCAATGATGTTATAAACTGATCAGCCCTAATGACAAACACTCTCTCCTGCAAGCCTCAAGTCACATCAACTGACCTTTAGGATAACAGTATAGATGTCTTTTAAAATGGCAGAATATTCTAGCATACCATGTTTCTAATATACATGGGTCATTCATGATAAATATACTTAACTTCCCCATAGAATAGCAGCAAAAGAAAAGGCCATGTATGAACCAGATGGTCTCCCTCCCACATGCTTTCCTGCTTGATATCTGGTCGATTCCTGTCGTTAATATCTCTCTCTGGGTAACTTTCTCAGCTACTTCTCTACAGATAATGAAAACTCTTATATATACTCCTTGCATTTTCCCTCTGGAGTTAGGTGGATTTCTCTAAAAATAATGAAGGATGAAAAGTAAGACATGGTCAGTGGTAGTGGAAGGAAACGGAATATAAAATTTTTATCTGCAATTCTGGCTTCAAAGCACTGGGACAAAGTCATTGTAGATACTTTTAATCCTTTTTAATGTCATGGGACAACTATACTCAAATACCTCTTATCCACTTGTGTTCTCACTGTGAGAGCCTCAGGCCACAGATCCCAAGAACAGCTCGTTTTTGTTCTTTTCTTGTTGTTCCCTGCATGAACTGATCTTCCTTCAGGTCACTTACCCTTGTTAGAAGAATTTTTTTCTTACTCTTGTTTCTTTCCCTCTGGGCACGTGAACAAGGAACAGAGTCGTCACGGGAGTGCCTGCAATATCTTGGGATTTCATCATGTATACTGGTACAGTTTCCCTGAGCAACTCCTGGCACTACCTTTTTTTGCTTTGAAATTCTGGGTCAAAGATAGATATCCCAAGAGATAATTTTGGCAAGTCAATGTACTCATAGCTATTTACATGGGGAAAAGAATAACAACAGAATATTAAGAAGCACATCTGATTAGTGCAAACGATTGAAAAAGAAAGTTATTCGGTGGCTGGGGAAAGGTTGTCTTGGGTACTATTTCTATGGTAGATAATTGATGTTCACTTTGTCACCATTTCTAGGTTATCCAGATCCTGATTGCCTTGATAAGCTTCAGTGTGGGGATTATAATGCTGCATGCCTTGTTCCTACATTATAAACCAGTACCCATTTCAGTATACTTAGGTTACCAAATGTGGGGATCAGCAGCGGTAAGTAGAATACCTTCAGAAACAATCGGAAAGTGTCCTTTCCCTACCTCATAGTTTTATAACCTTGATAAATATATCTAACCTCTCTCTGACATAGATTTACATATTTATTGTGGGAATAATAATATAAAAGAAAATTAGGTAAATCAAATACTTAATATGTGTCAGTTATAATATTCTACAGCAGTATGTAACCAAGAAGGACTCATACATAACCCAGAATGGCTTATATATTGAAAGCATTATTTCAAAGTGAGAAGATCAGTGGCAAGTCATTTTCAGGTCGGTTCTTGGTTGGTGATGCTGGACCTTATTATCAAGGACTCCAGGTAGACCATATTACACTTTTTAACTTAGCTAAATGTTCAGAAATGCTTTATATGTATGTTCCCAAGCCATCAGTGGGCAGTAGGGCTAGACTTGCCATTATTGATTTGCATTCATCCAGAACCACAACTGTGACTGGCGTGGGTTCATTCTACCCTGAAGTTCATGGAGCATTAAACAACAACAGAAAAAAATGTAAGGAAGAGAAAGGGAGTTGGTTATTAGTTGATGATTTATAGTGTCTGGCCCAGACATTATCAGGTCTTAGTGCCAAAAGATAGTTTATATTAGCAAATACAACTATCAGATCAATTCTGTCACATAAATTTAATAATAGTAAATATAATTAAAATCAAATTTAAAAACTATAGAAAATTATGTGCACCCAGTAAACAAACACACAAAAATTATCTGAAATTTGAGAATGAAATGTCCAGTTTTATCCACTAATAATAGGAGGAGACATTATAACAATATTTGTATTAAAATCAGGGAACTGATTCAAGTATTCAAGGCTTCCATTTGTTTACTTCCATAAAGCTGAAAAGAGAGAGTTTAGAGTTGGTTTCATGTTCACTTTTGCCCAATACAGCAAGAGTCAAAGTTTGAGGTATAGCAAACAATGTCCTATAGACGTCTTGGAGTACTTTATACCTCTAATAATATTAATGCTAATCATATCAGAACAACAACAAAAAAGCCCATTACCTTTGAGTTGACTCTGACTCAAAGCGACACTATAGGACAGACCACACAGAGTTTCCAAGGAGGAATCATACTGCTGACCTTTTGATTAGAGTCTAATGCTTATTTACTGCACTGCCATGGCCCCAGTGCCATTGATAGCTCTTATTATATTTCAGGTCCACTGCTGCCTGTCAGTTTTTCTTACTGTGGTGGCCAATGTGATTGTGGACACTATGCCACCAGTATTTCAAACACCAACAGGGTTATTCATGGTGGCCAGGTTTCAGCTGAGCTTTCAGACCAAGACAGACTAAAAAGAAGCACTTGGTGATCTTCTACAATAAAATAATAATTGGTCAGTGATAATCTCATGAATAGCAACATAATTTGTCTGGTAGAGTGCCAGAAGATAGCCCCTCAGGTTGGAAAATACTCAAAATTTAACTGGGAAGAGCTGCCTTCTTAAAAAGAGTCAATTTTAATAAAGTAGATGGATTGATGCTTTCAGGATCTTCATTTGTTGATGGAGCATGACTTAAAAAGGAGAAGACTGGAGCATGGAATGCATGAAGTATGAATCTAGGAAAATTAAAAGTCATCACAAATGAAATAGAAAGTGTAAAGACTGCTATCTTAGGCATTAGTGATCTGAAATGGGCCATTATTGGCCATTTCAAATCAGAAAGTCCTATGGTCTACTGTACTGGGAGGTAACTTTGGCAGTGCAGCAGTTCAGAGCTACAGCTGCTAACCGAATGGTCAGCAGTTTGAAGAAATCATTCATTCATTGGAAATCATATGGGACAGTTCTACTCTGTCCTAGCGGGTCACTATGAGTCAGAATTGAGTTGACAACAATGGATTTACCACATTGGGAATGAAAATTCAAGAGGAATACCATCCCACACATAATCAAAAAGAATATTTCAGGATCCATTCTTAAGTACAAAGCTGTCAGTGATAAAATAACACAAGTATGTCCATAAGAATGATCAGTTAATTTTTTTTTCAAATTTACTTATAACCACATTGCAATGGTAGTTACTGGTGACTGGAGCAGGAAACTTGGAGAAAAAAAGAAGCATCATCAGTAGGAAAATATGGATCTGTTTGTAGAAATGACACTGGAGATCACACAGTAGAGTTTTATCAGACACACGCACACACACACAGCCCAAATAAGTAACTGTTAATCAGATTCCAACTCATAGTGACCATTTGGGACAGAGTAGAATAGCCTCAGAGAGTTTCTAAGATGTGGTGGGTGGATTTGAAATGCTGACCTTTTGGTTAGCAGCTGTGGCTCTGAGCTACTGTACCAGCTGGACTCCTTAAAAATACTAATTGGAAATAGTTTTCTTCAACAACATGAACAACAACCACGCAGGTGGACCTCACCAGGTGATTACAAAGGAATCAAATCAACTACAGCTGTGGAAAGAGAGAATGGAGAAACACCCAGTATCTTCAGTGAGCTCAAGGTTAAGGGCTGACCGTGAAACAGACCATCATTTGCTCATATGAAGCGTAAGGTGAAATAGAATAAAATAGAGAGCTAACATACTACCTTGATCACATCCCCCTGAATTTAGAGACCATTTGAAGAACAGATTTAAGGCATTAAACAGCAAGGACAAGACCAGACATTTTGTTGAATGACACCAAAGACATCTTACATGAAGAAACCAGGAGGTCATTAAAAAGGAAGAAAAAGAAACAACTAAAATGGATGAACAAGAGACTCTGAAACTTGTTCTAAAGCAAACTGAAGAAATGATGAAGTAGAAAGCTAAATAGAATATTTTAAAAGAGGCCTCAGGAAGACAAAGTTAAGCATTATAAAAATGTGCAAAGATCTGGAGATAGAAAGCAAAAGGGAAGAACATGCTTGAGATTTTTCAAGATGAAAAGAACTGAGGAAGAATTCAGGTTTTGTGTTTCAATGTTGAAAAATTCAACAGGGAAAATATTAAATGATGTAGGAATGTTCAACAGAAGATGAAAGAAATACACAGTCACTAAACCAGGAAGAACCAGTTAATATTCAACAATACCAAAATTGCAAAACCTGCCATCAAGTAGATTCCAACTCATAGCAACCCACTAGGACAGAGTAGAACTGCTCCATAGAGTTTCCAAGGCATCTGATGGATTCAAATTGCGGACCTTTTGGTTAGCAGCTGCAGCACTTAGCCACTATGCCACCAGGGTTTCTTTCAACCACATCAGGAGGTAGCATATGATCAAGTATCTGTAATACTTTAAAAGATATCAAGCTGCAGAGAAGGTATTGATGAAAAACAAAGCTCCAGCAATAGAATGCCAACTGAAATGTTTCAACAAATGGGTGAATTGCTGAAAGTGTTCGCTTGTGTATGCCAAGACATTTGGAAGAGAGTTACCTGGCCACATGACTGGGAGAAATCCATATTATGGCCCATTACAAAGAAAGGCGATACAACAGACTGTGGAAACTTTCTTACAATGTTATTAATATCACACGCAAGCAAAATTTTGCTAAAGGTCTTTCAAAAGCAGCTGTAGTAGCACATCAACAGGGACTTGCCAGAAATTCAAGCTGGATGTAGATGAGGACATGGAATGAGCTATATCATTGCTAATGTCAGATGGACAGTGGCTGAAAACAGCGAATAAAAGAAAACTATTTAGCTCTATTTTATTGACTGTGTGATTCATAACAAATTATGAATAACATTACAAAGAATGGGTATTCCATAATACTTCATTGTGCTCGTGAGAAGTCTGTGCGTAGATCAAGAAGCAATCTTTTAAACAGAACAAGGGTATACCACATGGTCTAAAGTCAGAGAAAGTGTGTCAGCAATGTATTCTTTTGCCATAGTGATTCAATCTGTGTGCTGAGCAAGAGATCTGAGAAACTGTGCTATATGAAAAAGAACACAGCATTGTGACTGAAGGTTAAGAATCATTAACAACTTGTGTTACACAGATGATACAACATTGCTTGCTGAAAGCAAAGAGGACTTGAAGCACTTTCTAGAGAATATAAAAAACCACATCCTTCATTATGGATTACATCTCAACAAAGAGAAAACACAAATTCTTACAACCAGACCAATAAACAAATTCCTGATAAATAAACAAAAATAGTATTCAAGGATTTTATTCTACTGGGATCCAAAATCAACACCCATGAAAGCAGCAGTCAAGAAAGCAAAAGGAAAATTGCATTGGCCAAATCTGGTTCAAAAGACCTCTTAAACTATTAAAAACCAAACATGTCACCTTGCACACTAAGTGGTACCTGATCAGGCCATTGTATTTTTAATGGCCTCATCCATGGGAAAGCTGGACAGTGAATAAGGAAGAGGGAAGAACAACTATGACTTGTAGTGCTGGCAAACAATACTGAATATACCACGGACTTTTCAAAAGATGAAACAAATCTGTCTTGGAAGACAAATAAACAGAATGATCCTTAAAAGCAAGAATGGTAAGAATTTGGCTCACATACTTTGAACTGTTATTATGAGGGATCAGTCCTTGGAGAAGGACACCACGCTTGGTAGAATAGAGGGTCAGCGAAAAAGCAGAAGACCCTCAATAAGACAGACTGACTCAGTGGCTGCAACAATGAGCTCAAGCACGACAATGACTGTGAGGACAGTGCTGGAGTAGACAGTTTTGTTATACGCAGGGTAGCTATGAGTCAGAAGCTATGAGTCAGAAGCCAGGTGACAACAAGAAGTATCTTGATATTAGACAATTATTAAAGTAATTCGTCATGTTGTTTCAGTAGATTTGTCATTGTTTTTGTAACAGAATACAATTTTTTGAAACTTTTGAAATAAAAAAATATCAAAGAGCAAATTTTGCAACCCAGCAACCCAAACACTTGGATAGTCTTCGGCAGGGAGACTGCTGATTTGATTCTAGCAATTTTTGTCTAAAGGAAAGTTACTATACATTTCTTGCAGTCAAATAAACTAGTAAATTCCAATCCTCTAACAAAGAATTAGAAATTTTTCTTTAAATACTCTTTTATTTACAAATTTTAATAAGTTATTTAGAAGAGATTAGCGTTAGTTTTTCTTTTTTTTCTTTTCTTTTTGTGATATGTTCAAATTTGGTTTCAATGTTAGTGTTAATTCGTAGCAGGAACATGGAAGCTTTACATTTTAATCATCTAGAACTGTTTAAATACCATTGCTATTAGCCATTGTTTGAAAAGTTTAATAAATTTCCCCTGATAGAAGTTCTCTATTCTTTCTTGGGGACATGGGGATTTTTTTTTTTTTAACAAATTTTTGTGTTTTAAGGGAATTGGTGGATTTAAAGTTTCTATCAGATTTAGTGATGACAGTGTGTAATTTAAGGGTACATTTTAGTAAATTATAATTTCAAATATATGTTAAAATTTTGCTTCCTTATTTTTTTCTAGTTTGTTATTTCAGGTTCCATCTCAATTGCAGCAGGAATGACAGATTCAGAACAGCTGGTGAGAAATATTTCACACTTTTTTGGGGTAACAAAAGACAACCAGTTGATGATACCTGATGGCCCCATGCGTGTTTGTTTGTTTTAAAAATAAGCAAGAAAGATGAGACTGAACTGGTTAAACTGGTCTTTCAAAATAACACAACAGCCAATCCACTAATGATAGAATTTCTGACAAGGGGCTAAATATTTCGGCGAGGTAGTTGCTGAGGGAATCTTTATGAAGATGCAGAGGATTCCTTAGGGTAAATGTGACACAGGAGCAGGAAAATGATCCTTGCAACTTGAGGTCCAGCCCATGACAATGACACTGAGTGTTGGTATGACATAATATTTATTAACTGAGTGATTAAAATGTGTAATAACATTGAATTCTAAAAGGTCTTTGGCTCAGATTGTAATAAAATAAAATTCACACTGGAGCTCTTAAGAAAGAAGAAGCAACAGTGTACAGTAGAAGGGAGGTCAAGACAGTTGGACAAAACCAAGAGCTAAGAAGTTTCTTAAATATAATCCAGTACTTCATATGTCGGAGTATCTTGGAGAATGGTCTGGGACCATGGTTTCAGGGAACATCTAGGTCTTTTGACATAACAAAGTTTTTTATTTTTATTTTTAAATGTTCTGTATCCCACTTTGGAGAGTGGCGTCTGGGTCTTGAAAGCTAGTCAGCAGCCATCTAAGTATCATCAGCTGGTCCCAATGCACCTGGAGCAGAGAAGTATGAAAGATATCAAAGACATGAAGAAGATATGAGCCCAAGAGAGAGAAAGGGCCATGTAATCCAGAGACTATATCATGAGGAGACCAGAAGAACTAGATGGTACCCAGCCACTACCAATGACTGCCTTAACGCAGAGTCCCAGAAATAGTGGCAGAAAAAATGTATGGGAAGAACTAGAACTCTGTTAAAAAGACCAGATTCGATGGCCTGACAGGTGGGCCCCGGAAGACACAGCCCCTTGACTACTAGCCTACAGCTGAAACTGTTCTTGAAGCCTACTCTGCAGACAACAATTGGACTAGACTATAGGACAAAAAATCATACTAGTGAAGAGTCAGCTTCTTGGCTTAAGGAAGTACATAAGGCTAACTGAACAACTCCTGTCCAGAAGCAAGATGAGAGGGTACAGGGAGGGGGACAGGCATTGACTGAATGGACATGGAAAGCACAGGGTGGAAAGGAGAATTATGGTGGGTAAGGAGAGCAGCTAGAGTTACATAGCAATGTGTGTGTAAGTTTCTGGGTGACAAATGGGCTTGGATTGTAAGCTTTCACTTAAAGCACAATAAAATATTTTAAAAAGAAGCAATTTTACAACTTAACTTCCTTACCAAGCCATCTTTCAAAAAGCCGATAAAAGGCAAAAGCACAGATTTTGTCAAACATTTTTTCCTGCCCAAAGGCCACATTTGAAATGTTTTTGCTCAGAGGATAAACCATAACCTGTGGAGCATTTTCTGTATGGCCTTTCTTAACCTGCCTCCCAGGCTTCTCGTCCAGTTAGACCCACTAAGAGGTACCTACAGCTGCAGTCACACCCTATCTCTCGCTCTTTCTTGAGCAAGTTGAACTTTTATTTAAAAAAAAAAAAACCCTCCATACCTTTTCCTGTGAAAAGAGAATGTGTGGCAGGGAATATCCAGGAGAGGGAAATAATATGCAGAAGGCAGAGAGCATGAAAGGCAAGACGCATTCTAGAATGATAAGCAATCACACATCAGCAGCTTGACATGCTAGATGTACACAGTTTATGTCCAACTAAGGTATAAAGGGCACTACAAGCCCGTCTAATGAAATTCCTGGAGGAGTCATTTGAAGGATACAAGTATGGATATGACAAGATTGTATGTACATTCTGCCAAGAGATTAAATCTTTGGGAGGTACAAATGGTTAGCAGTTCATTACTGTCCTGAAGATGGACATTCAACCCCACCCAGCAGCACTGTGGGAATAAAATCTGACAACTGGCTTCTGTAGAGATTACACCTAGACAAATTTTATACAGGCTTCTTAATATCACACAATAGTTTAGTTTAACTAGCAATAAATAAATAAATATCTGCCTGTAGCATTATGCTCTTTTAAAAGCTATTTCTGTGAGATCAAAGTGACAGCAGCAACTTCAAGATTAGTTAGAAATCTTAGGGAGCATTGAGACGTTTTCTTAAAGGGGGAGGAACGGCTCCAAAAAGGAGGGTGAGAATGATTGCTGGGCTGCAAGAATGTAGTCAGTGTCGCATAATTTTATACATACACACACAGATGGGCAAATATATGTCTGGAATTGGTGTATATTTTGCAGTGTATGTATACATATCTTATGAACAATAGTAAAAAGAAATCCTTATGTGGGCAGGTGTACTCTGTAACACATATGGTTCCCATGAGTCGGAATCAACTGTATGGTAAAAGGTTTGGGTTTTATATATACAAATATATGTGTATATATATATATGTATACACACACACATATGTATACATATATAAATGGAAAGAGACAAATCAGGAAGCTATTGCTGGAGAACATGACTGTGCTGGGGAAGAAGCAGGGGGTGTGAAGGATGGAGGCATATCTGAGGATGTTGCTGGACTACTTAATAAACTTTTGTTCCTTTCTAGGAGGAAGCTGCCAAACTACTGTACATTCTCAGCTTAACAGTGGCTGCTGCAGGGATCACACTCAGTGCTCTGAGCTTGAGTGTTTTCTCATTAGCCCACCCTCCTTGTGACCAGAGTCTATTACCGAAAATGTGTGCCACAAACAGGTTCATGTTAATGGTGAATGTTTCTTTTTTCCATGGAGTACTGTAGTGGAAGCTGGTCTCCAGAACCCTGCTTCTCACCAAAGCCACATCTGTTTTCTAAACAGTTATTGTGCTGGGCCCTTTGCATAATTTTCTTGTTTAATTTCACATTTCTGATGAGTGTGTATGTTACTTCCTCCAAAAACAGAGCTCAGAAGTCAGTCCCTATATGTCTCCAGAGCTTATTGATTGAGCTTCTGATGGGATTACCTGATTCTCTTCATAAACCAAAATTGTCTTGAATATTACTTAACAGGTGAATAATCCAGGGTCCCTCCCAACATCTCTAGATGTTCTTGCATGAGTCATCATTTCTATCTCCAACATTCTGCTCCTGGAAAATTCCCACTCTTCATTCTGTATTTTACAACTTTTCTGTTGCACTTATTTTCACATGGCTGCTATCCTAAAACTTTATTCACCAAATTACCATTGTTATAGCTTGAATTGTGGCCTTTCAGGAGACGCTGATGTCTTAACTTCTTTAGCTTTGAGTGACCCTGTTTTGTTTTATTACATTAATCAAGCCACTCTAGAGTAGGGTGGGTCTTTAACCTAATCCTTTCTGAGTGTTGTCTTTTACAAGGGAAAACAGACAGACACACAGGGGGAAGGAAGTTCCCTAGGCAGATTTGTCTGAAGCCAAGGAATATCAAGGAATACCTGGGGGTACCAACGAGGAAGGACTCTCTCGCAGAGCTAATGCCCTGATACGGGCTTCTAACCTCCAAAACTGTAAGACAATGAATCCTCATTCTTTATGGTACTTTTTCATATAGCAGCACTATCAAAGACAAGCAGTTATAATAGATTGAGGGGGTAGTAAAGTTTTTTGAAGTTTTGGATCATTGGGGTGAGTGTGTATGTCGGTGAAGGTGGGAGTGAGTTGATATGGTTGCACAGGATCACAAAGTAAAACCTAACATTAATATTTGATACTTAAGTCTCTTGTCCAGTCTCATCACCACTGAGTTTTCTGTAATCATCCTCCGCATACAGTCAGGTGATTAAGTCCATGAACTTAATTGTTCTGAATACTACATACCTCATTTCTGAATATCACTACAGTCACCTTTGAAGTCCCCTTGGGATGCCATGCATCAACATTAGCACCTAGTCCACCCTTCAAAGAAATTTTGAAACTCTCTGGAATGCCCATTGTGCACAGTGCAAGTTCATGAATTTATTGTACAGTTCTCTGTGATTGAGTTTTTAGCCAGTAAACAAATTACCATATTGGAACACCTTTTCTACCCACCTGATCTGTCCCCCACTGACTTTTTTTTTTTACTAGAAGATAAAGGAAATATTGAAAGGAAGACATTTTGATGACATTCAGGACATCAAGAGTACAACAGCTCTAATAGCCATTCCATAAAAAGAGTTTCAAAATTGCTTTGAAGGGTGGACTAGGTGCTGGCATCGGTGCATAGCTCCCCAAGGGGTGACCACAGTAATAGTTAACAATGAAGTATACTGCACTTTTCCTAGGATGAGTTCGCAAACTTGTGAGACCCTGTAAACATCTCACATTCTTCTTTTGTGTGCACTTTATCTTATCCTCAGCTAAATTTGATCCTCAGCGTTGTTCCTAATTTACTATGCAGAGCAATTGCAGTGCATTTGCTTCAGTCCTAGCTTAACCTGGTGTATCTGGGTCTATGTACTACACCAAAAATAACGACTTGAGGTAACTTTTTTTATGATCATAATCTTTTTTTTGTTATTTTTTTCTTTTTATTGTTATTAAGCAAAAGTATACAATCCAAATTAAATTTGCATGCACGCCTATCCTTCTGTTCTCCTTACCCAGTGACAGAACACTCTTCCTTTTCATTCTCTGTGTATTGTATCCTCTTAACAATCTTCTGTCCCCTCTTCTCCATCCTCTCCTCTCCCTTCTAGTAAGAGGCCAGTAGGACAGCACCCTATAATAGATGCATACAACCATAAAGTACACACACCGTATGATCCCATTGTGTCCCCAAGTCCAGTCCATTCCTGGCCAAAGAGTTGACCTCAGTAATGTTTTCTGGTCCAGGGCAGCAGCAGGTCTAGAGGCCATGTTCCCAGGGGATCCCCTAGGCCACCAGACCATCAGTTGCGGTCTTTTAGTGGAGTTCTTGGGGTGCACT